>JAOPUB010000004.1:1144670-1157519 GCA_027564055.1 Neptis clinioides
ATACACAGACAGACAACGAATTTCAATTTCTGAATACAAATATCATTTCAATTATCAATTCAATATGTGCATGAATTCATTGGCGTAGGTCAGTGCGAGCGAGCACGCAACGCAAACGCTTATAATTTGAATAAATATATCGTTTCGAGTCGCCGTGTATGATTAGCATACACTATTGCTGGTGAAAGTTCATTTTGTATGTATGACGCCACACACCTCTGACTTTTCTGAGTTACGTGTGTTTTAAATATCACTTTTTTTTTCTCGCTGGGAAATGCAGATTACGTATCCTACCCGATACCAATCAGGTAAGTATGTGAGACTTCCTACAATATTCTACTACGTTTTCATCTACTGTCGACAGCTAGACGCCACGGGATCGCTTCCGCATACTACCATGACAAAATACTGGTTATTAGAAGATGGAATCAGCGCCATCTAGTTCAGCAACCAAGAATTATTATCATCAATTTATGATGGCGCTGACTTCATTTAATTTTTTTAAATTACTAGCATTAATGGATTGCAAGCTACTAATATCTTGTTCTCCCCTCCAAGTAAGCTGGATTGCTTGCGTCAGGAGTGGGCCACGCCAGTAGTCCAGTGACTGGGATTTGAACTCGCGGCATATCGATCGTGTCGATCATGAGTAGGGTTGCCAACATTTCTTCAGTGAAATATAGTATTTCATGTTTTCACAAATATAATTAAATTTGGAGTCTGTAATCTCAGCTACTATATAGTATATATAAAACACAAAAACAGACAAATATATGTGTCACCTGCTTCTATATATTTATAAAAAATATATTTTCTTGGATTTCATAATATATTTTTTTGGGTATAAAGTAAAAAAAAAAGAAAAAAGCTACCGGCGTGATACGGTCAGGATATAACTAGCGACCAAGCGTGTAGGTTTAGAAGATCTTTTACAACACTCACCTTCACTGTCCAGGTTCTCTATATATGTCGGCGCAAGGGGTGTAAACACAATGTTAGACTCTACAGATGAATCGATAGATAACTAATCATTATAATCTCTTACTATTACAACAGGAACCTAAGCGACCACGTGTGTAGGTTTAGGGAGGCGAACACTCACCTCCACTGCTGAGTTTCACTGTTTAATCCTTAATCTCAATATAAAGCTAACGTAATCTAAACCTATAATGACTCAGCCATGTGGCAATTACAATTCAAAGTACTCACGTGACATTACACTACACTTTCACTTACACTTCTTCACACTATGTTCACTCAAAGATCTCACTAGATGGACTAACCGTTTACTGCGTCCCTCAGCGAATATAAAAGAATTAGGTAGAGGTGGCAAGTACCCCTTCCACGACCAAACGGGACACGTCAGCCAATCAGAGGCGATCAATACAACGGAAGTGATTACTATTTTTTCAACTATGAATGACTACCCGCAAGTGACTGAATATTATCCTAACCTAACCTACACGCCGATAGGCGAAGAAAATAATAAAATCTTAGCTATAATCTTTCTTAAACTATTAATGGCAAAAATAATTAAATTGACTCCATCGACCTCAACAAAGTATGGTTATTTACCTCAATAGACCGGAACTCAAACTCATTTTAAATAACAAATACGTGAACGATGTGCTCTGCGTGCTGCCTGTATCTACTGTATCTATTATTACAGATAAAAAAAAGTGTTTTAATAGAATGTTCTTGACCTCTTGCGTAATTATTTAAGGAGATAATAACGACTGATAGACAAATATGTTATCGTTTGTAACCCGCCAATTAACGCAAAATTGTTTTTCTACCAAGATGGAGGGTCTCGCAGGAACTCTTTATTTTTTCGGGGTAAAAAGTACTGATTTTCGATTCTATATAGAGTAGAGACTACGTCCCTCAGGTAAGGGTCGATTGCGGACGACTGCTAACGAGGCCGCGGAAGAATTTTTCTATCCCGTTGTATATATCCCCTATAGCAGAGGAGAGGATCACCCTGGATGGTTTAGTTTTACTTTCTGAGGTAGTTTTGAACTGACTCCTTCAGAGATAGTTTTACCAACCCCGCACCCCGATCTACCTAAGTCTCCGCTTAGGGAGGCAGTCAAAAAATACTCAGGTAGTTTATAACCTGGATTAATGTAGAATAATAATCAAATATGTTTGCCTGCCGGAGGCGGCTACATATTTTTATTTAGCAACAATATATTAATAATTAAGTGGGTTATGGGGTACTACTGTTAATGTAAAATAAATATCATTTACACACACACATAAATAAAGTTTCAACCATGAATACTGACGTCACTATTTATATAAAATTATCCTGTACCAAACGACATGCAACTTTTGTAGTTATAGAAAAACAACAATAAAAGATAAAAATCGTAGACGTAACACTTTATTTGAAACTTCAAAAATATACGTCCAGTCTATTACCGCTCAGTCTCCTTTATGTAGCTTTCTCGTATACGATCAAGCTTAGCTTGTCATGTTATTAATGTCAATGAATTTAAAAAGTATAACGCTTGTTTATGGTACCTTGGTAATCTTATCATATGTATTGTAAGCAGGTCACAGCTTTTAATTTTGGGTTATTGGAGAGTTTACTAAAATTATTGGGGGGTGGGACTGAGTGAATATTCCTTTCTTCACATTAAGATCTATTTTCAGAAGATTTATTTATTTGGTTAGCTTTTATCTTTGTGTTCGCAAACTGACGATTGCCTGATATTTTGCACCTATCAGAATGTAGCAATGCTACCAACGTTCGCTCAAATCAGTGTTGTCAGCATCATAACATTATTTATTTAATCAAATTCTAACCGGGAACAAAACTATTGATATGAAATTGAGCTGAAACTCAATACAGATTGCTTTGAAGCCCAGATTTTGCAACTATATTTTTCTGTAGAGATACATGAGTCCAACATTTTGAGGACCAAACTTGAGGAGTTTTTGTAGCTAGTAGAAAGTAAATGTCAATAGACAATGTCATTATTATTAAAGAAATATCAGCGATATTCTATTTTAATTTAATCATAAATAGAATGTTTATTAAATCCCAGATACAGTAGATTAGCCAAATTTCTAAATTGAATTTAGCAGTACAAATAGCTGAGCGGGTTGATAAAAAATATACAATATCGGCATGAAGGCTCGGGCCAGTGACCGTTGCCGAATTTCAAGGTCTGCGAACAGCGCGGTAAACAAGACTGTGTCAATGTTGATAGCTACGTATATACATATATGACACGCACACACACAACATATATAATCTATAGTCACCTAAATTAGTAAATACCATTTCTATCTTTATAAAATCAAATCGTATTTTACAAATGCTATGAATTTATAATTTTGTAATGGAATTAATGATTTTGCCGTGCCCTCTGATTTTAAGTCTAATACTACTTAACATCAGAGAGCACCCTCTTTTCTCGAATTAATTCTGGCCATTATTGACTCCCTAAAACTTTGTTGTAGATAAAAACAGAAGCCTGGATTTTCTGCTTTATGTGGCCTGTCCAAATTTACGTACAAAAATAATAATAGATTATACGTCACTATCACATCATATTGAAACTATAGAAGTAAAATACTTGGATTTTAATAGCTATATCAAAAGTTCGATTATACATGCCTGACGAATATAAAAAGTACATCGCTTCAGCAACAGCAGCCTACTTTGTTGTCTTTGTCAACAGAACCTTTATGTAACAAATATGTTTAGAAAATCAGAATGTAGAAAATGTTAAGTTGAGAAATTAATACGTAATTACTTATTTCATTAAATTTTTCGTGTTAGTCGAAATCAAAGCGGACATCAGTATTAGACAACTAGTATAAATATTATGATCCCTGTATGAGTTTGATCGAAACCTAACATATATATACAAGATTAAATAGATGTAGGTTTTCATGTTCTAACATTTACAATTTACAATGCAGATATCAACAGCACCTATACTACGATTTATTTGTTAGTAGCACTGCGTAGCACTCTTTTGGGGTTCAGAAATAGGAAACGAACATTTTAGGCAGCGGTCATTGGGTCGGACGACTTTCTTAACCATACCAATATAAAGATTAGCTAAAATCAACCTAAATTTTAGAGTACCAATTTAATCAATATTAATATGTGTAATTAGAGTTTTATAGAATATTATAATGTAGAAATAATAACAAGAAGCCTACGTGCTATTCAATTTCGCTTTATCAAGTTCATTGACATTATTTATCATTTTACCTTGGATTTATCGCTTTGTCTGCTTTAAGCAGTAGGTACTTTGTAACATTATATACTTTTAAAGAAATTATAGATAAACAAATAAATAGCTCACCAGTAGCTTAAAATTTGAATAGATTTTTTTTTCTTAGCCTACTTTAAAGTCTGCAAAGGAAATCTTGTTCTGAATATGATACTCAATGATTTAACACTGGACCTATTCCAGCGAATAATTTAATTTCATAATAAATGCACACCGCAGTTTATATCGAGCTTTTAGACATAGGTTCTACACTTGACACGAACTTAATTACTAATACACGTGTATACGGCTACGCGTAAAACGTACAAAAGTTGGAACTCAAATAGGAATAATCTTCTTTTTTTTCAAACAGCTAGACTACTAGTGTAATACTTTACTGCTGATATTCCATTGAGTCTTTACTCAGTAAGTTCTCGACACAGTACTATTTGATAAATTTCATTTTGACCCATAGCCAGTTAGTAGCAAACGTAACCTTTACAAAAAATAGTTTTTGATATAATTTTTGTTCTTGACATTATTAAATCCTTTTTGTGAAACCGATTTTAAGAAAAATGTCACAAGACATAGTAGTAATTACAAACGAAGTGGCCTAAGGGGTTCTTTTATTCTCTTGCGATATGGCACCCTAAAATAGTTGATAAATTTCTTCTTGTTAATATTTCAAACATAGTGTAGATAAGTACAAATACTTCTATGGATAATGTCATATGCATGCGTAGCGCGTAATCAGACAGGATTCGCACGATGAAGCGTACAACCGATGCAACAGGGTGCATTGCGAGAGCAGGACAGCTTGAGTTCAATGGTATTTGATATAGTGCACTGGAGTTCTTTAACCCCTTAGCCTACCTGCGATTCCTGCGAATGAGGCAGGGCGGCCGTTGTCCCTGACTATACCACTATCGGCCACGTCACTTATTAGGTCGTCGCTAACTCGCTGCAAGAGTGTGCACTGTGCGCTATGCTCTATGCGCTGTGTAACGATAGCATAATCGTTCTATGACACAATTCATCTTTAATTATTATTTACATTGTGATGTAAAAATAAACATATTTCACCCTTATCTGCGAGCGTAGGTCAGTAATTGAGCACATGATCTATTAATGAATGAGTCAATTCTTTTATTTGATTTATGCAAAATGTTATATAATATATTTATATTGTTATGAGAGTGTCTCGCAATATCAGAATATTGTGATTATAATAGTTGTCTAAATATTATGTGTAATATTTTATAAATACTACACGGTTGAAAATAAAATTCTGAAAAGAGTACCATCGGTGCCTACGGTTAGTGGTGATGTAACCGGTTGTTTATGCATGCCGATCACGTCATATTAGAGCTGACCGCATGTCAACTATATAATCTAGGATTTAAAAATTCGCAGCAGGTGTTGAGGTCTGAGCGAGGAGCGTCAGTGGCGGAGAGGCGGCTCTCGAGGAGGGGAGAGAGGGCGCTGGACTGGTTTCCGTTGTTTCGCAATAACACGGGTTCAATGACGCCTCCACACTTATAATTGCTGATGTGTCACGGCTTACCTCCGCCCCTTCACTTCTTTTAGCTGCCCCGTGTCCGCTAATCTTAATATGTTCTTCGAATCATATCTTTTACATGTCATTAGTTTCCGAAATTCAAATTAGATATTCTAATAATAATATGTATAGCTACGACTTTAATATACTTATTCTAGAGTACGATTAAAAATTCTATTAGGAAAAGAAGATAGGTACCTTTCAAAAGGTTGCACCAAGCAAATTCGAATATTTACTTTTATTTTGACCTAAATGGCTTATATTGAAGAAAGTAAATGAAGACTGTCAAAGACTTTATAAATAATTCATATCCAAAATAAATTACAACATTGTTTACTTCAATTTGACCCGAATACAACAATAAATTTTTATGCGTTGCTGCCTAACAAAATGCCAAAAAAGGAATATATGATTTACATTAATGAATTAGCAATAATGATGCGCAAACACATACGCAAACAAAGATTTTATTGAATAAGAAATCATTGTGTAGCGCTTATTAAACATTTTGAATCAATTTACGATGTATACCTAATTATCTATTTATTATTTTGTTTATGGATTTGCTCGTCACATCGCGTTGTAAATCTGACCATACTTCTTGTTTAGTAAGTTAACCAACGGTTATTATTCAGCAGGAAAATTTAATTAATTTATTATAGAGAGAGTGAAGCAAAATTGTGTTAGTTTATAGCGATGTCAAAATAATACTACAAAATTCTTGGGGGTATATTCAGTTTGTAAAGAATTCATGTAGAGAATTAGCATAAATCAAATGTTGTCATGTACGGTGTAAGCTGTAAGGTAACTTGTGGACTGTAGCGCCGGCGATGACCTCCGTGCGAGCGATGACCCACGCCCAACAGCTTTGGCTCTTTGATGTCAATAGCTAGCCACTACCACCTACCTGCCTGAGTAATAGATAATAGAAGCCTAACTTAATAATTTTAATTGGTACAAATTAAATGATTGCAAGTAATTTGATACTCATATTTTTTTTTTACGATGGGAAATGTAATTTACGCATCCCCTGTGAAGGGAGGCGTATTTGGGACTCAAAGAAGAAGCGCCGAATACTCACTAAAACCTACCACCACCCACACTGACTTATTTTATTAGTTTAGAATAACACATTTAAGGTTAAATTTGTTTTCTTTTTGATACTCGAAGTATATGTAACAAAATTATTACACGATATTTACTATATTTGTGAGACTTCCGTAGATTTATAGGAAAAGATATTTGGTCGATGCTGTGGGATATTGGTAAAATATTTCTACAGGAGCTCCAATCGAAGATAAAGTGTTTTTATTATCTTCAATGTAGAGTCTTTTTTTAATATTATTTAAGATTTAGACCTCCTCGTAACTTTAAAATTACACAATATCCGAATTTTAAGTTTACTAATATCTGATTGTACGCGAGAGAGTGTTGCAAGCAGTTTCGTGGTCGATGACTCCGAACGTTCTAGTACATCTCTCTGCGAGTTGCGTTACATAACCACGAGAAAGTTGACATGTTTCCGACTATCGGTTCGACACCCATGCCAGTGCACAGTCGTACTGCTGCACATTGTATTGAGTTCCTTTCTGTATCCTACCACATGGCAAAACGTTCATTATATTATCGAGTTACCTACATGTCATTCCGTTTTTCAGATTTCCTTCAGACTAAATAATAAATTATTATTTTTCAGCAATGTAATATATTTTTTAAACAAGTAATTAGTGCTTAATTTTAAGTTTTAAGAGTATCAAAAGAACTTAGATTTTAGACATTTAATAATAAATACAAACTGCTATTATAATTATACCACTTTACATTTAACATGTTCAACATTTTGCATTATTACACACAATGACAATTGAAAGGCAATAAACATAGAGCGCACTGAGCCACTGACAAAGAGTTTTATTATAATTGTACCATTCAGTAGGAGCGTGGTCAACATGAAATGTCATTGTCACATCGTTATCAAAATCGAGGACTTTTTATATAATTCTGGGTCAATGTACCGAAACGATGTTTTGTTCGGCTTATCGGAGTTGTGCTATCGACCGAGCTATGTATGTCACTGATAATGCAGTCGCTTCACCGTTTGTTTGTACTAAACAAAGGAATTATTATGGTTAAGTATGATGAACGTTAAGAGATTAAATCTATCTTGTAATTTAGCTGCGTCTTGTCAAATTAATGGAAGTTATACGTTGGAAATCTTTGTCTATCTGTGTCATTTACAATAACATGAATACTTAAAATGATTTTACTTATAGCAAGATATTACGTATTTCACGTAATAACTAAATATTTGCTCGAGCCTTTACAATTTTCCGATGGAACATTACACTTCCTGTATAAAAGGTTTTCCTGAACTGACGTAAACGGTGTCCTTGACGCTCTACGACTGTATAGTTATCAGATATACGGAGTCACTCACCCCGTTCAGATGATATGTAAAGATATAGTTTACTGGGCGTTATCTATGTAATAATTCTTTAATGTACACAGAGTTATAACATATGAACCGAATACGGCTTCTAGTAATATCGTAAGCGTAGGCAACAATTAATGTATGCTGGCTGCCTAGGAAGGGCATTGCCCTTCCTTAACAAGCAGTACGATCATCGAGTTTAATATTTGGTTTACTTGCATATTAATCAGAATTCAACTCTGAAATAGTACAATGGAACTGTTTACACTTCAAAAATTTGTACTTTAATGTTAATTAGTTGTGTGTCTTAAAATGTTAATTGAATCACGTTAAGGAAGAAAATACCTGCATTCCTCTTCTTTTGTATTCATATTGCGAGGATAAAGTCTGTACAAAAGTTTGAAATAATCGTTGGAAATGTTTTTAAGAGTAAGAAGATAAGTGTTCGAATAAGTGTGTGAGTGAGTAAATGATTTCAATAACAAGTATAGTTGAGCAACTCAGCTGTTTTAAATAAAATAAAGCTAGAAAAGTTTGACTGTCTAATTGAATTGCACATTGATTCTTAGATCTTTGGTCACAGCCACAGTCGGATAACAGCTGCTATTAACTTCTTAAGTTTATTCTGAACAATTTTGGTTTGTATCATGCCGAGGTGAATGAAGTGTATAGATAAGACATACTAATAAACATGGAATCGATAATTAGTTAGTTATAGATAGATAGTTTTATAATCGATTGGGCAATATGATGGAAAGTTAGTGATGTCATAAGGGGGAATTTGCATGCAGCGGCAGCGGGCCGAAGTTATGTGAACTGTGAAGTGTCACTTGTGCGGTGGTGGCGAGTCGCACGACAATGCGACGACAACCACGGTCATTCACCTTACACCCTGTTTTTATGTGTCCCTTACCTATCCAAAAGAGTGTGAGTTAAATGTTCGCCTATTTATAATATCATTTTCTGTTCAGCATCTCAACAACAACAGTTTTTATTTGTTAATGATTATCAATAAATTTTAATTAATTAACAATTTAGGATATTAGGCTTAACGTAACTTTTGAATTAACATTTATGTTAGAATAAAATTTTGATTATAAATCTATTTTGTTAGCCATTTTATAAAGCATGAGTCTTATGTGCGGATAACTTAAAAAGTAACATAAACAGATTATTTAATTTTATAAAAATTGTAATAATTATTTGTATTCTAACAAAAATACTCATCAATTCAGGACGTGTCGTCCGATCCTATCGCAAGGCCCGCACAGGATTGTTCTAGACTAGACTTGTACAGTTACCTAACGGCATTAACCGTTTCCGCGTTCACGCATTCGCTCTGCATTATTATTACTTATTCATATTTGACAACATATAATAAAATTTTAGGATAGAGCGGTGGAAACGTGGTTGTTCTTAAGTTAGTCGTAACAGGCTCTGCAGTTGTGCTACGAACGGCGACTGTGGGGCTCTAGAATTAATTTCCGCGCCACAGTTTAGATGGTATAGGTAGTAGTGCTCACGCAGAAGCGGGCGCGGGCGGGCAACGACCGCGGGAACTTGTAACTACATCCGCGCCTATATACACTCGCCATCATAACGCCGTAACTCATCCGCATGTACGCACATACGTTTTGATTAACTTTACTTACCACTTTTAACTTATTGCCGATGCCGATCACTCTAAAATGAAGCAGTCTTCACAATATGGTATATTAAATACAAATCTGGTCTTTCTCACATGATTAATAAGTTTCGTTCGTAATATACTTATTTGAGTTCTAAATCTAAAATTAAAAAACATTATTACATATTTTTTACACACTAAACTTAGTTGTTGAAAAAACAAAAAAGTTATGTATTTTTTAGAAAATTTACATAATAAGCAATCCTTTAATAAATACAAACAAACACACACAGTTTTCGAAGGTTTTATTTATCTTTGAACCCTCTAGATTTTTTTGAAACTGGCGCATTTATAAAGCAATATCGTCAAACTAGAAAGTTTATGAAACATCTGTAAATTTTGTTTTGTAAACGTTGTATATCTAAGTAAAATCAGTGAAAGCGAATGTATATTCAAAAATAAACATCACAAATCACAAATATTACATAAATCTCGTTAACTAATTGTGTGGTGAAGTAATAAAGTTACTTTACACCAATCCTTTCGCCTATCCGGGACGGGCCCTAAAGCGGAAACAATAGACACGTTGAGAAAGGTTTGTGGAATTTCTCTGCATTACGACGTTGCGTCACGGCACGCTGAAATTAGCGAGCGGGACGATGGAAATGGAAAATCGCGAAGTGCAGGAGGGGACCCGGAGGGGCGGAGAGGGCCGGCCACCGCATGCACTGGCCTATATGCAGTACGACGACACCCGCCCGGGAGCGATGCACTCTGAGTACATAGTCGCGTACTAGACGCATACTCAGTCACACACCTATTTTTTTTCCGCAGCTGTGTAGGAGGGCGACGAGACTGGCTTTACAATTTCTTGAAAGGAGCCCTCGAGCTGAAGGAGATTGAAAACGTTCCATATAATACGTCTTCTTTTATACAAGGAAAATTTACGTTCGTAAGACCAACTGCGTTGTAACTATAAAATATAGGCCAACTATATGACGAGTAAGCTATTTCAAATTTAGGAATCTATGACAAATAGTATTTTTGTGAGGATTTTTTATTTAAAACTGAGATGCCTGACATCGACCAAGGAATATGTATAGATTGCTGGTAACGTGTTATATTGCGTCTGAGAATTCCAGTACTGACACAAAGCAACGAGCTTCACAAGTAAATAAACCGTATCTTATAGTGACTTAAATAAATCATTAATATTATATGCGATTCAGGTTTTGTATTTTCAATTTACAAAAAAAATATTTTTATAAAATTTACAATATGTGTTTTCAGCTTGCCAGTGAAATAGGTAGTTATCACTTCCCCATTGTGATAGATTCGGCTGTAAGTGCTGTCTTAGGAATATTTACTACTGCAACCGGCCTAGTCCCTAAGTTTAGGAGTAAAGGAGGGTGTCCAAGACAAAATCTTGCCTTACAAAATATTCAAGTGAGTTTTTATTTTGCTAGTAAGAAGTAATGTTAGTTTTCCAAACCTTTTTGAAAAATGAATCTTAGCTCTGAGTTTAAGCATATAGTTTGTAAAAGCATGCAGTTATTACTGCTTCTTTAGTTTTATACAATTCTGCCATACGGGGCATGTGAAAAGTAAATACTAATCATATTAATATTTCATTTTCAGGCTCGTCTACGTATGGTATTATCGTATCTTTTTGCCCAACTCATGCTATGGGTGCGGGGAAGACCGGGAGGTTTGCTAGTTTTAGGATCATCCAATGTTGACGAAGCGCTGCGTGGTTATATGACCAAGTATGATTGTTCGAGTGCCGATATTAACCCTATTGGTGGCATATCCAAGACAGATTTAAAATCATTCTTGCAGTACGCTAAAAATCGGTGAGAACCATAATACTATATTAACCTATAAACAAGGTAAAATAAAGTAATTTTTACCAATCTGAACTTCTTGTCAGACTTATTTTAACTGGTGTTCTTTTAGATTTTTTTTGCCATCTCTATCTGAAATTTTGCAAGCACCGCCTACCGCTGAATTAGAACCTTTGGCAGATGGACAAATAACTCAAACCGACGAACAGGATATGGGCATGACGTACGCAGAATTATCTGAATTTGGTCGGTTGAGAAAAACCTTAAACTGCGGACCGTTCAGTATGTTTCAGAAGCTGGTGCATAAGTGGAGTAACAAGTGTTATCCGGAAGAGGTAGGATCATACGATTATCGATCGATTTTTAACATAGGTTTAATTAATATACCTGATTTAGGGATCAATGATTGTGTTTGATATCGAGCATATGTTTTATTAACAGCAATAGCAGAGCGAATTATTTTCAATCTCAGGTTTTAAATATGTCATTTTTGTTGACATTTAAATTACTATGTGAATAATCTTGTTACAAATTACTTGATTAAATTTTTTTATTAAATAGAAGAAATATAGTACTTTATTAGTTCTTCTAGAACAATCTATGCCAGCGTCATCTAGAGTAGTAAATAAATATTACATTATTATTCAACCTCTTTTTAATGGCGCTGGGAACGAATGAAAGTGTAACAATTATCTAGAAAAAAAATTATGATACATGCTATAATTAGTTAGACGTGCTTCTTGTTTTGTTAAATATTTCGCAAATATTAAATTACGTCTCTGCGCACATTATCTATTAATGTATAAATCTTTACCGTCCTGGGTATGTATACAGATATTTAACGGTCTGGGTATATATTTTTTGTTGAAGCGTCAGTAGCTCAGTGGTTCAGGCGTTGGACTCACGAACACAATCGATAGGTCGTGAGTTCTAATCCCAGTCACTTGACTACTGACGTGGCCCACTCCTAACACAAGCATTCCAGCTTACTTGAAGGGGAGAACAAGATTACTAGTAGTTTGTAAAAAAAAAAATTGAATATAACTAACATCTGGTTGTAACGTAATATATTATTAATTATGTTTGTTGCTTGCAGGTAGCTGAAAAAGTAAAACACTTTTTCCGGTGCTACGCCATTAATCGTCATAAAATGA
>JAOPUB010000004.1:1157619-1171234 GCA_027564055.1 Neptis clinioides
TGATATTTAAAAGGTTCCTTTTATTAGACACGGAACCCTAAAAACATTCCGGTAGCATAGACTGATGGACAGAATAATGGAGTAGTCTCAGGGCGTAAGTCTCGCTGGTTTATTACTTCGACTAAAACCTTGTTTGAGATATTTAATTCTATTTCCTGAAAATTTTTGTATTTATTGGATTCTATTATTTCACGATATGACTAGTATTTGCCAACGATTTTGTCTGCATACTTCAATCAAGAGTAAACTGAGTGAGTGTGAGATACTAGCATCTAACTAATGTGTTTTCAAGCTTATACGGTATATAATAATATTTAATGACTATCCCACATGACTTATCGGGATAAAAAGAAGCCTATATGTTAGCTTACATAGTAATTGTTCGTGTAAATGAAATCACTGAAAATTTTGTGTAATGAAGTAACAAAGATATAAACATCTTGCTAATATTATTACTAGCGACCCGCACCAGCTTTGCTCGGTTTCTCTACTATAATTTGTGTTTATACATGCAGTAATATACATGTAAACCTTCCTCATAAACCACTCTATCTATCGGTGAAAACCGCATCAAAATCTGTTGCGAAGTTTTAAAGATCTAAGCATACATAGAGACAGACCGACGTGGAAAGCTGAAAAGATAAACTACTTTTCATCTCAGATATAATTTATATTTCCTGCGGGATAATCATAAAAAATATTAATTACGAAAGTTTTTACATAGCAAGTATTAAAATAAACTAAGATTATAAAGTTAAAGAGTTTGTATAAACAATAAAGTCTGGTTGTGTGTAACAGCAATACCATAATCAAATATATGAACAGTATAGATGAACCTATAAGTCATAACTTGAAACGATTCATTGAATTTGAAATTATAATAAGACGTGTAAGACGAACGTAACTTTTACTATACTAATTACCACATAAAGTAAAGTGTGCATGCAGTGCAACGCGAAGTAATTTACTTGCTTAGAGCATACCGATGTCTAAGAAGAGGTTTTCGACCTCCTGGAAAGTAGACCATAATGACACACCACTTTCATTTTCGTCCAACTCTCACCGCTGCCGCCACCACCGCCGAGCTAAGATCGAAAGTGTACCACTTTAGTGGCTGCGTGCGCGCATATCCCTACCCTGGCTTCATTGCACAGGCAACTTTCCTACGCAGTATACTTTCTTCTGATGATATAGCGCTCTTACTTGTTCATTTCGCTTTCTAATTGCATTGTAAACGCAATGAGTGACATCTGAGTACTCTACTTTCGCGAAAGTCGTTTTTGATACCGTCTTTGATAGAGTAAACATATTGTGTACACTTATATTTTAAATGATTGATACTTAGCAATATTATTTAAAAAATTCTATTACAAGAATCCGAAACTCGAGTTAAATGCATACTCGTTATTGTAACCTAATTCCATGTTATCCCTTCGAGAATTTCAATCTTCGAGCCAATTACAGTTAAAATCATCAAGTAATATTATAGAATTGCACGTACATTACTTCATATTTGACATTTGCATTTACCTCGATCGATCTCTAGAACGATTACAATAATAAGTAAAACTTATTTTTGAAATTATTGTTATTGTAGGGGAGGTATGCTAACTAATTTCAATTAAACTTAGTAATAACTTTTCTGGTACTTATCACATAATATAATTGCATCATCTATTATATGAAACAATCTTAATTTATAAGACTGCTCACGACTATATGAATAGTATTAATGCGTTTTTATCTAAAATCTACCTTTTCTGCAATTTTGGTCCAATCTCTGTTAAACAAAAGGAAACTAACTAATTTTAGGCTATAATTTCAAATTTTATTTGCTTATATATAGATCGTATATGAAAGAAGTGTACAAAACAACACAAATACATTTAGATGTTTACAGGTACTGTATTAAATAAAACCATATTTTACTTACTTTATGTCTACGATTATCCTGTCTACGACGTAAATGTATGTATATCTTGTCCCAACAATGTAACGACTTACCAACATAATTTGTAGTCGATGCTAATAATTTTAATATATTATATGCACGGTAATTTATTATACCTTACTTTCAAAAAAATACAGAAATAAAATATACATGTTAACCTATTATTTTACAAATATTATATGTTAACCATTTAATGAAAAGGTTTCCTCTAGATTATACTGTACGAGTACCCAGCAATATCGTAAGCAAGCATAACATTATATACATGTTGTAAAAGGCCTTCTAAACCTACACGCTTGGTCGCAAGTGCAAGGTACTGCTAGGTTCCTGTCAGAATATTAAGAGATCGTAACGTCTAGTTATATCCTGACCGTATCGCACTCCGTAGCTCTTTTTCTTTTTTTTTACTTTATACTCTATAATACATAATATATATGGATGCCTTTATTAACTAGATTAAACTTTAACAACTACTGGATACTTCTTAATTACACTTACTTTTAAATACAGTATAGATCCCTTTTAACACGATATATTTAAACGATAACCTTCGAAAGCATCTAAACCAAATGACTCTCCAAGTCCAGACCTACTTACCCTTCGTTAGTTTATTTACTTTTCATTTCACGATAACTCCTAATATCGCATTAACTGTGAGTGAGTGAGTATATCACTTAGAATTTACGTTGTTTTGTTTACTTATCGGTGCGCCTTGGCTTCCACGGGCAATTAATAAAAACAACATCCATTTCTGACAATTTATATGATGGATAAATTAAAAAATTAGCACAAATCGTTTAATTGGTAAAAAAATTATCTAACTTAAGAAAAAAATAATGATCTATACTAAATATATATATGTCGTAAATAATGATTTTTAATACTTTGTTAATTATTCAGGGTCGGAAAAGCAATTACTATGCCCATCGTAAATATTTATTGAGTTTGGACAGGTTTTGACTCACGTAACTTTAGATAACCAGTGTACAAATAACCTTTATAAAGATAAGAGATTTTTATTTTTTTTTTAGATTTTTATGACTTTCTTTAATTAATTTTAGAAATATTTATTACAGAAATTTTGATATTTATGGTCTTCAGGGTTTTGGATTTCAATTTACAACTGTATCGTAATTATTTTAATGAGTATTAAAAAATATTTAAATGATAGACTCATCTGCTAATAAAAAACTCATAAATATATTTTATATTTTTTTTTCACAGATGCAAATGAAATCATTTATACTCTATGATATTAACTTTCATGGGATCGAAATGGACATGGATCTTTCACTGCAGAATGTAGTGGATACCATGCTCAGCAGTGAAAGATCTAGGTCCGCAATGGCTTCTTTCTGTGAAACGGTGATGACTTTGAAGGAAGCCAAAGAGCGAGAGCGTGAGGAAGCAGGTCTCACAATTCCTCAAAGAAGACAAGGGACAAGGAACTCGGCAGGGATGCGTAAACTGCATTTGCCATCGAAAAAATTATATTAGCTTTACAGTGCTTTCGGTGCTTTAATTGAATTTTAACTTTATATATAAATAAAGTTTATTACAGATCAATTCTGGTGCGTCTCAGTTGCACATTACAATAGTATTTAAAACAACGAAATTATAGGCAATAATCGTGAAAAATCAAAGAAAATAATATGGGTGAACGCTTGATAAAGAGAGTCGAGGTTAAGCTGCGGGGCCAGCGGGGCCCGCGGGGCCGCGTGGAGCTGTGTGCGGTGCGCGCTGCGCGAGCGGTTGCGACAGCTCAAACAAAGAAAGCGGCAACGGCTCGGCCTTGGGGAGTTCGTCGACCGACTTTTGCGCGTCGCAAGGTTTCGCCAATCGGACTTCTCACAGCTCCAGGATATTGCCAATTTTATTCAACGCTGTCAAGGCTGCCTTGTCCGGGGCAAGCCTCTTACTTTTAGATTTAACCGGGCTATATACTTTTCCGCGTATGTCTTATGCCATACAATGTAATGAAAACAAAACGTAAATACTGGTTCTTAGTGTGTTAATCAAAATAATCTGTTTTTAAAAGATTTTTTGTTTGTTTGTTTATTTTACAATCTATTCAAAAACTACAGAACGAATGGATACGGTTTTCAAAGTTGTTTGTTTATTGTTTAGTGTTATAGGTCCAAGTTAAAGTATAAGCATTGTTTTATTTAAATCAGATGAACAAAAAAAGTATTTTATCCCAGCAAAGGCACTGTGGCTCATCTAGAACCTACTTAGTAAATGATTACAATGCTCTCAACAAGAACGTAAAGGCTATGTTATCGAGCAAAGGATTAAAAATAATCAAGGTTAGGTGAATAAAAACACCGTCTACAGTCTTACGAGGATATTTTTATAAAATCCTAGCATCCGATTAAACATTGTTTTAAAAAAAATCGTACCTATTAGGTTAGGAACTATTTGAATAAACTTATAAAGTAAGAAATAATGGAAACCTTAATTTTATTTTTATAACCTAAAAAATCCAAAAAAGTTAGGCTATGTCTATATTAATTAGTAAATTTTTTATTTTCTATCGGAACATATTTAAAACAGACTTATCTTTGTTTATCATCAACTAAAAATATCTATTATAAATTGACTATGTTTATACCAGTTTGCGCCATAAAACAAAAAGAGAATGAATAACGATTTCTTGTAATCATATTTGGCCGCTTAAGTTACTAGCAAAAAATCGTTTGTTCGCTGTCATGCCCTCAATACATTTTGACATAGTTATACATTTACATACATACCTACAAACTTACGCACTCGAAACCTAGATCCCGTCTTGCAACACGGTTAGCTTTATCTATCGATCGATCTCGAAGGGTGCTCTTTGCCTTCATTTCACTTTTTATTATGAAAATTTGCAATTATCTCAGTTGGTAATAACTTTTTGCATGCCGTCTAAGCATAGTTTGAGGTATTCTAGAATTATCTTGTGTATCAACGGAACGTTGAGGTTATATAGCAATGACGAATGATTTGTTTAATTAAGCACATAATAATCCATTAGTTCATTTTAATTGTACATAAATCTAAATATTTTTATTGAAAATTAAATTAAATTAAGTTAAATAATAATATTATTATGCCAGGCACATAAATCGCAATATTTTGATTATTGTTTTATTAATTGTAAATTTACAAAAACCTATGAAGATAAAATAAGAAGACGAATAACAACTAAAAGTTATGAAGTTTCACTTATTACGTATATCTAAGTACCTTATATTTACGTAAGATGAGTCTATTCAATCACTGTGGTTATGTAGAGTTTTTCACGAAATCACGCTATTCCTATATGAAAGTTTTTAAATTGACAGTTAACAATAACAAATTTCGAATCGATTTTAATTACATATTTATGTGTGGTCATTATTATATCTTGTTTTAATTTTTTTTAATATAAGAAAGATTTATTTTGAAAAAAAAGTCTATTTTTAAATATTTTTATTACACTTAAATACTTTCTCCCAGAATATATATACATGTATAATTAATTAATAAATAAAATAAATATGAGGTAGGGAAAAACTGAAAAAGAAGGATACTTGATCTCCGGGGAGACTTGGTACAGTCTTTCTCCCAAGCTATTATGAATCTAGCATTATTTAAACTGGCAACATTGGTAATAAATTGTACATGAAAACCTTATGACATAATGACAGCTGTCAAAGTTAAACAGTCCCGTGGAACTGTTAAATTTTTAACGTTGTCAGAAAAGATGTTTGCAAGTTTTTGAATGATTATTACGCTTATTTCTATTTTATTTTAATAAATTGTAATTCATTTAATTTAAAGTACGTTTTAATTAGTGTAAAATTATGAAAAGAAAATAAGTTCAAATTAGTAACATCTTTACATATCAATAAAAATGTAGGGTATGTAATATCGAATGTCTGTACATGGAAGATATCTCAGAAATATTACTGACAAAAAATTTTTTTGGCCACTATCGGTGTTATAATGTCCCCGTGTCTATCTGTCTGTATCTTTGTACACAACTGTACTTTGTAAACATACTTGTACTTTGTAAACATACTTTTTTCTCAAAAAAAGGGCAGTTCTTCATCTTTTTTACTTTAATTACCCGAACGAAGCGCAGTCGGGTCGGCTAGTTTAAAAATAAAATTGTTTTAGTATATCTGGGGATATTTGAGCTTTTTTTATAAAAGAATTGATTCCTAGTTAAAACCTCTCAAATTTGTGACAAATTTTGAAGAAAATGTAATAGTAAATTCACGTTTAAACAGTTTTATAAGTTTATAATTGGTTTTAACGTTACAAAGATGTAATATTGAATAAATACTTTTTGTACTTGAGATGACCGAGGTGTCTCTTATGCTAATAATTTAATAAGGAGTAAATAAGTATATAATGAAGTTTAAACAAGCGTCTAAGTTTTAAAACAGTGTGATATATACAAACTGAAGGGAAAAAATACCTTCTATGTAAACTGGATGGAATTATGCAGTTTATAAAAAATGCATAATTTTTAATTAATGTTATTGGTATTTTTTAGACGATTCCTAGATAACTTCTTCATGGAATAGGTAGTAAAAGAAAATATCTTAAAAAGTCTTTCAGTTCTTTAATTACACTCAAGCTGTAGCTTTGTATCTTATCACATAGTATATCTTATAATTTAACATGGTAAAATATGTAAAATTCATTCTACAATATTTTAGATCCATTTCGGCTTTATATTTCTATAATAATAGAAAATCCTCTTATTGTTTATAATGTTATACCTATATTTTACAATGCTTTACGATGTCATGTGATTTGCAGTAAAGGCCAAGTGTTTACATATTTGCAGCTGGAGCACTGTTTCGCAGTTATCGTAATAGGTCCCATGGCCAAATTGCAAAAAGCAGGCGCGTGCGCAGGCAAATAATTGTCGACGCGCTATACTGCCATTGGAGCAGTGAGAGGGCGCGGGGACGAGGAGGGCCACTTTCACCTGGCGAGGCTGCGCGGGCGTCGACCCGGGTGACCTACTCTGTTGACCCACAAAGAACAAATCGAAACATTACACTTTCGTTTCTGTGTTCGTCATTAGGTACGAGGATGCGTCTTACGTCGATTCGCGAAGTTGTTGCACCATTCTTGCGAGAGTTATAGTCTCTTCTCGAACAACTGCGTGTCCGCCGCTGCCGCAGCCGCCTCGTTGGCGCTCGCAGGCTGTGGGGATAGCAGCGGAGCAAGTAGAGAGTTGTCGAGCGGGTTCTTACATAACACTTGTTATTGGTGAGAGTGAAAGTGGCCAGTCACTGTCTCCATACTAATGAACGCGAATCGGGTGTGCCGCGCAGCGAGCTCGAAGCTCTGGAATTCGCCGCACTGTATTAAAGTGTCATGAGACTGCTTGTTTCTACTAACATTACATAATTTTTGAACTTTTACTTGTTGTGTTAACTTTGTTTACTAAATAAGATTTATGTTGTAGTTTCTGATTTCAAAGTGCCTAAGAGTTTTGTTTTGGCATAATACTCCTACATACATCCTTATAATTTTCAATTTTGTCAGATGAATAACTTTTATATATTAACCATTAGCGGTAGATTTAATATATCACTTTATGTTAAAACCAGTGACAGTTTTGGAGTTCAAAAGTTGTTGGTTACAAAGGAACTGTTTATGTATATTATGTACAACCTGTGCATTGTGCAAGCAAATTTGAATTCAGCGCCAACATTTCGATCTGCGATTTCCGTTGGCATTCGGGCATACTCGGCGTCGGTTCTACTGCGGCCTCGACGTCGCGGGGCAACGAACGTTGACTAGGCCGATTGTATTACAAAGTCCGAGTCGACCGCGGCCGCTCCCTGCCACTCTGCTTTAAGATCCTAGGCTCACCTCTTACTATACCTAAAGGCTACCTGTAATTCATTACATCAAGGTGAAATAAGACCATTTTAAATGGCAACGCACGACATAGTTTTATGTTCGTATCAGCCTAGGCCGATACAAATATTATTTTTTCATAAAACAATGTTAGAAAAACATCCTTTTTGTGTTGTGATAATGACGGATTATCCTCACAACCCATTAATGGGACACTGCTGAGCCGGGTTCCCTTCTTCAAAATAAGCAGGCGTTTGTACTATAGTCCACCACGTTGGCCCTTTGAAAACTGGGGGGAACTTTCAGGAGCGCAAACTTTCTTACCAAATTGGTACAACTAGCATTTAAAAGTTAATTAAACAGGAAAACATACCAAACTTCCAATTTACATCGTACTTTTGTCAACAATTTAAACGTAAATTTTTTCTTTACGCTATGCCAATTTGTGAGAAAATAAAATATATATTATGAATTAAGTATTTTGTACTAAAACTAGAAAACTGATCTTAAAATATTATATTGATTTAATTAACATTCATAACATAATCAAGTCTTGTTTATATATTTTTATTTATACAAATGAACTCATATGGACCAATCTCAGGATAATACTAAAACTATCGCTAAATCAATCCATTAAGGTCGGAGATATCGCGTACATAAAAACAATCGAATCGAGAGCGCCCTCCTTTTTATTTCGGCCAAATAAAGAACAATTCTACATAAACAAAAGCTTAAAATCTAAAGTAATATTTCTTTTAAATTGTAATACTATTTTTTTATTATTAGTATATATACGAGATTTTTATATATATAATGTTTATTTTATAATCATATATTAACGCCCGTCAACCGTTTACCTATTACAATTAAAAAGGTAAACAGCCTTTGAAAGGTAGGTCATTGGAAATATCTAAACCTGCACTCCTAAGCTACGCCGCGCGTCCTAGGAATCAGTTATCTACGGAATTTGTAAAACAATGGAAATAAAATGTTTTATTAAAATTTGTATTTTATTTACTTTGTGAAAGTGTGTTATCATTATCACGTTCCTATTAATTAATAGTAAATAATAAATCTTTTAGTATGAATAAAAAATGATTTTTTAACAATAATAAAAAAATTTACATGGATTTCGTAGTTAGTCTTTTCAATTTTTGATGCCATAAATTAATATTGAATAATAAAGTTTATTAGATGATTACTCTTTCTACATATATTAATGTAACATGTTGTTGATCAAATTGTTATTATAGTCCAAAGTATTGAAGCAGTAAATAATCCGCGGGTTGTAAAATTCGCCAGCATTAGAATGCGAATTTGCGCGCGGCTCACGTTCGCAAGATAAAGTCAGCCAAATAATTAAGTTAAATAAACTTTACAGATGAAATAATCTTAGTATTAATTAATCCGGCGTAATCAACGAGATAGGAATGTCGATTAGCGCCATAATGTATCTTAATTTTAAACACGATTACATCACAACCAGGAAGCTAACGCGTATTGTCTGCTCGGATCGCTTCATGCGTCCGACTACATATCAGAAGTATTTTAGTTCACCCGCTCAATGCCACGAGGCCAACAACATCTTCAATGAAAATAGTCATTACTCTAACCTCACGCTATTACTTAATGTGTTATCTGAAGTTTTTTAGTCCAAGGCGTTTGGAGTAACGGCAGGGTGTAGCTTTGGTCCAATAGTTTTATATATGAAACAGATTAGTTATCTGAAGTAATATTAATAGCGAAATCATATTACTGTTTGTATTGCAATAAATAAGAGAAGGAATAATAAAAGATGATATTATAAATGAATTGTTTATTTGGTCCCATTATTTATAAAAGTAAATAACATAACCATTAAATTATCACAATACTATAAACGTCTTATCCAATCAATAAACGTAACTGTTACCATAATTGATATTTTAAAGTAAAACTAATGTAGTTCAAACTCAATGTACCCAATTTATAGTAAAGATATAAAATTTCTGGCACACTGAAGTTGCACACAGCAGTTACTATAAATTTAAAACCTAATTATAATTGTAATAACACTAATTACGCCATAAAACATAAAGCAACCACTTGTATGATTTATGTATTGCTTTCTAACTCATGTTCATTCATACCTCAGTCTTTTAATCTTCGTATCACTATAATGTTCCATCAGACACAATAATTATAATTTAATTTTATGATTAACTGTTTCAAAGAAGTTTTATATTTGGTAACAAAGGTTGAGATCTTTCCTATTTATGTAACTAATTGATGACTCTATTTTTTAAAGTAGTTCTTACTTATATTATTACTATTACATTCATTCGCGTATAATCATTTACAAAGCATCACCTCATCCATTATGTACATGTTGAATATAATTTTTTTACATTTCACTCTTTTTTTCTCTCGTATTCCTTTATTCATTCGATATTTTCTACTTTATTAAATTAATTATTTTCGATAGGTCCATATCGTTGCCTAAACCAAGTCATGCCTCTGTAGTCTGGTTCGTAGACATCTGGTATTTCTTTATCAATCGCTTCACAGTAAACCATTTTAACAGAAGCCTCGCTGAAAAGCCTTTCTTCAAATTTGATGAGTTGTTTGAAGAACCCCGTATTTGGTCGAATTTGTGGCCTGTAAAATTATTATATGATAAGATGTTTCTGATTACAATTTACTAAACGATCAAGTTTACTTTAGTTTAAAGATGTCGTGTGACATATTTTCTACAAATATATTAAAAGATCAAGCTACATAATTTAATAATGATGAAACTAATTTTTATGATGTAATGTGAAATTCTGGATCATTCTTACTAGTTGCTATAAATTTATATAATGTTATTCTTACCTTCTTTGTTTTAGATGTTGATACGCATCACACAGGGACATCTTGTGCCATTTAACAAGATAAGCTAGGCAGAGGGTAACTGATCTTGAAACTCCAGCAACGCAATGAACTAGGACTACTTCATTCCTCATCACGACCTATGACAATAGAGACACATATTTAATTAAATCATAATAAAACTTTTTATAATATTACAAAAAAGGTAAATTAACTATACCTCATTAATAAGATCAGCAACCCGTTCCATGAAAGGATACATATCAGAACTAGGAGTGTCTAGCAATGGTACATATTGTCTTGGAACGTAGTCTTCTGGTGGAGGAGGTAGTTCAGGTGCCGCATTTATCACAAGTCCAGGTCGTAACGCTTTAACAGCACCAGGTAGAGCATGTGCACCGCAAACATAAACTGAGTCGATAACACGTGATACTCCTAGAGGACATCCTCTGTTGACAACACAAAAAATCTCATAAATAATTTTAATACGTTCAATACGTCTATTTTAATAGTAATTATTTTACAGTACAGTGATACTTATGAAAGAAAAAGAAGAAACTGAATAATGAATGAAACTAATAGCCTTAGAATAATTTTATTTTAAAAGCTCACCGAGAAGTAAATGAAAGGCAAAGATTGTCTAAGGAAGAAAAAAACTTTAATGAAAATAAAGTTCTATTTCAGCATTTGTATCAGTTAACAATATAGATAATAAAAACAAGTGATATATTTTTTTTGTATCAAAAACTTGTTTTATACGAAGAATGCTGCCGACAATCCCCTGAAAAAAACGTCAACAATCCAGCACGTAAACAGCATACCAGCACGTTGTGTCATCCTGGCGGAGAGCCAGCGCATCTGACCTAGCGCGAACTTGCGTACCACTACTTTCAGATTTGGACTTTTGCTAAATATCTCTAAACAATTTTGTTGTGATCTTACTATTTATATAAAATATTTTTTTGACTCAGGAGATATAAAAATTGGATTAAAGTTTTTAAGCAACTACCGATTTATCGCCATCAGCTTTAAGGCCTATAAAAATTGAACGTATATTTTCTTTTAAGTAATTATTTATTAGATATTATACGGATATCATTAATATCAATTTATCTATTTATTATAATGAATAATAACAATTTTTAGTACTAATTTTGTAAATTTAAACCAAACGATTAATATAATGTTCATTTTTATCATAAGTAATCATAATATAAACCACCAATATATATTCTCTGCCCACCAACTGCACATCATTGGATTAATTACCAAGTACCAACCTATTCAATTCCTCTTTTGTTTTTTTCACATCTCTGTCACCAACTCTTGGTTCATTCTCGTTCCCAACATTTGCAACTTTATCTTCTACTGTTAGAACCTTCATTATCTCCACTACAGTCACTATTTCTTTAATCCTTAAACACTTCACAATTTTATAATGCACTTGAAATTTTTAAAACTTTGTAGCTTCAAATTCGTTTATCGTAATTTCGTAGATCGATCTGAAGGATATCAGATACGTGCGCACGCGCCGATATCTCCACGCGTACTGGCCTGAAGCGGGATCACCTGTGATTGCTTGCAATATCCGGCATTCCGGAGCTATTCCCGGACTGCGGTGACTTATTTTGTTTACAACGCGGGAATTACTGCTTTTGGTCCCATAACAAGGGTTATATACGACTGAGTTATTTTAATATCGGATTATATTCTCTTCAAAATATTTCGTTTTGTAAAGTATTTTCGTATTTAACAGCTTAACCCAGAGATATTTAAATTTTTAACTGTTGTTAACAGTTTCCACTCGCAAACAGTTCCTTTATTGCTCTTGTTTTTGAGAGTACCCTACTACCTTGATATATTATAAGACAATAGTTCAGAACAGTTTGATGAGTTATTTCTCAAGACACAAGCATTGCTGGTCTTTCTATTCTTTTTTTTGTGCAGCTATTTATGCCTAATTGATATTGACATCATGACAGTATAGATTTCAAATTTGACATAATCATATAAATATTTTTATATTATATTTTATCTTATTGTAGTTATATTTAACCAAAATGGAATAATTTATAAAATGTCAGTGCAATACGTAAGAATTTATTATGGACCAAATGATTCGTTTCATACCGTTGCGCATAGACCTCAAAAGTTACGCGGACTCAGAGGTACGAATAAAATATTGTTATTATAAAGGCCATAGGACATAAGCATAGTTAATCGGCCCCCAAAAGATATTTGGTTCATCATTTCAGGGTATGTTCGTACTAATAAGTTACATTAATGCTGTAAGATTCAGATCTCTATGTATTTCCGTTCTTTAAAAAATCGGGAAGAAAAGAAAATTAAATAGATATTCTTTTCTCAGCAAACTTGGGCACAAATGGATGGAATACTTTATCTAATTTACTTTAAAATAAATGATTTATCGTCCTATGAACTTTGTTTTTTTGTTCCAGAATATCTTCAACAATTGGGCTTTCGCGTGGATCTCGTACCAGTTGAATTTATAAATTACTGCGTGCTTGAAATGTGTGGACATGAGGTACATACATAAAACAATATTTACAGTAGATATTTAATTTATAAACATATATAGCCTAATCACTTCTCCGCGTTTAAGAAAGAAATAAAGAGTCGATAGGCGATATTAAATTTAGTATGCTATTTCGTAACAAAGAGGCAGACTCTATTTTATATAACCGATATATATGTTAAAGTACCGAAATATTATATTTTATTTCGAACATTCTTTATCTAGCATCTAACATATATTATAAATGTGAAAGTTTGTATGGCACGAACCAAGAAGAGCCAATTTTGACCCTTCTGTAACTCAAAACCTCTTTAACGCAAACACATTAAACTCATCATCGACACCACTACCCTTCGATGGCCCACTGCTGAGTCGGGTCTCCTCCACAGAATGGGGAGGGGGTTAGGCCATAGTCCACCACGCTG
>JAOPUB010000004.1:1216507-1231863 GCA_027564055.1 Neptis clinioides
TATGATTAGAACATCTAAAGAAGGAAATTCCTCGTGGGATTAACACTAGAATATTACTCCTGGTGGTTATCCTTCAGGCTCCGAGTTCCAGAATAACTGCTTGATTACTTGTTATGTAATAATAATTGCATAATTTTTATCTCTGCGTTGGCACACCGATTAATATACAGCACCTGCCAACATTCAAAATCTAACAGACTGATACCAACTTAACCTCAAACCGGTGCTGCACCAGCATTGTAACTAACAGCACCTCTTTTATTTTATTTAATGTATTATTAAAAATTTATTTGTTTTTTTGTTTCCTCTTTGTATACGATACTCTATATGACAGGATAGCTTTTCTCTTAGTATTAAAAAAAGGAGTATAGCTCGCACCACTTATGATGTTCTTGATTGCGCACAAGTCATATTTAAGGTCTTTTAGAGGGGCGCGGGGGCCCAGCAGTACTTCACACGTGATTGGTTGTAATACGAAGTTTCAATTCCCACGTCTGCTATTTGTCAAAATAGTAAACGACACAGATAAAACAGAAAATAGAACGATGCAATACACTCAGTGTGCGCAATTTTTCCCCACAATTTTTTCTCAGACCTAAACTTATGTGGCGACTACTTTACAAGGTTTAAGCTACTAACTTGCCAGCAACTAGCTTTAATTTAAAATTACTAAATAGGTAATTATGCGATATGTTTGCGCGATCTTTGAGTATTAAATGCATTCAAGGTTCGCACAAATATCGAGTACCGCTAATAGTCAATCAGTCACTCGACTGTGTGTGACGTCATTTTCGAACACTCCGCTTAGTCGCAACTCGCAAGCTGTCGGCTGTAGTGCCTAACACTAGTTTACGCGCGTAACATATCTCAGATATTTTAATGCTGGGGTTATTATAAAGCCAATAGATAGCCAACCAATAGCCGAAAAATTTTTTTTAGAATTTTTGTCCGTTCGTCGTCTGAATAGATCCGAACAAAATTTTGTACACATATCTTTAGTAATCTTAATTATCACATACATCTTATCCCAGAAAAAAATACAGTTCCAGTGGGATATAAGGATTTTATTCAGAGGTTAGGATTAGAACGAAATATTGTAATATAAATGATCACACTATTTGTCCCGAAATAAAGAATAGTTCCTGATAAAGGGACGAGAGTGGTACTTTTTAAGGAATTAATGAGATGGCGGGTGAGAAACCATGGTTAATTAGGAGAGTGAGTGGGTGATTGATTGAATAGGGATTGGTTGGTGGGAAGACTGAATAAGTTGATAGGTAGAGAGCTCAATGAATTAATCAACGAGGAAAGCGTATGAATGAATAATAAGATCTTTACGTTGGAAAAGTGTACAAATATGAAATGAAACGGAAAATGAATAGACGGACTGGCAAGTTTTAAGCTTTGTGTCTGCTTTTTTAGATGGTCACGTACATATCTCATTTGAATCACATATGAACAAATTTAATCTTATGTTAAATATAATTTTAATATATTACTCAGTAAATAAAACCACTATAATCAGCATTATTGAAGTCACGCGGGTCGGGCAGTCTAAAATAAACGATTAAAAGTTACGACTTTGCTTAACAGTTTCTCAAAATACCTATGTTATATGATTACGTTTTTGCACAGCATATTTTTCGGATTTATTTTTCTTTCCTTGTTGACATTCAAATATGTTGAACTGATCCTAGTAAGCCGAGTTTTTTTTTTCCCCCACCAACTTATCTTACTATTTACTTTTTAGTCTTACTATAATATTACAAACGAGAAAGTTCAGTTGTTTGTTACTTTTTAATTAGATGTAGCGTATGAATAGTTTATTACCTGGATTAGAATAGACATTTGTTTCCGTAAAAGTGCAGACATCCTGTGAGATAGTAATAATATATGTTGAGGTACTGTTGTAATCGCTTGAATATTTTTATTTAGCAATAAAATATTAAAATTTAAATGATTAAATCTAAGTATTACACGCAATAACTTGCATGAAGACGAGGCTGCTCGATTATTATTATAAACGTGTAAATTTACATGTTCTAATGTCGGTTACTCAGTCAAGCAAAAACGATCATGCTGATCGGATCATAATAGGTAAAAATAGTCTTCACTGCAATAAACCTTGCTTCAATCTCCAAAGAGGTCTAGTCTCTTGTAAAAAAACATTTTTTTTTTCGCATTTTGCAAGAAAAAGACAAAAATAATATATATGGAAGAGCGGGAACGAGCTGAGCAAGTGTTGTGACTATGACGCTTCATGCGCATTGAAAGCGGGACGGTCTTAGTTTGGTCACTGTAAAAGTTCTATTATCTTATCTATATCTTCGGAAGTATTTAACGCAACGAAACAATTTGATATTCGAAAAAAACAAGAACGTTCTCAATTATTATCTAAAAAAACATCTATTTTACAAGTAAACTGCATTACTGAAGTGTAATAATGATGGGTCGCTGTTTTCTATTAAAATTTCTTTACCTACAAAATTTTGGCGGTGATATTTATTAGTAACTTATAAGATTATTATTGAAAAGACAGAAAACGTAGCTGATTCTGTTGGAATGCATTTAAATTACATATATATTGTAATGCCTATATTCTGCCATCATATTGCACAATAGTGATCTAGTACACGAGCGTAACACTTGTGTCCATACATTAGAGTAACTCGCATACTGTAAACATTACTTGTACCTTAGAATAAGCAAAAACCGAAACGAATTAGTGTTTAATAATATGCAATTATGTTTCCTTACTTATACTTTGAGTAACTATATTCTGACGTCGAAAATGCAGACAATTGTAAAGTTACCAAAGCCTACTAATGAACTAAATCTGAGTAACTTTTGTCTTCCTGTGTCTAATTGCGGTTACAGGGAACTTTTAAGTGAATTAGAGAAGTACGTTTTGTACGTACGAGGTTGGTTTTGGATCTAATATTCCTGTGACTTGATCTGGAACTTTCTAGATTTAACTATATTCGTTTAAGCGTTCCTAAAATCAAAATTTTTAAATCAAATATTAATTTTGAAGTTTCCCAAAACATTCTAACACATCTTATCTTTTTTTGCTGCCTTCATCGCATCTCCCTCACTTATATTATATATACTAACCCTGTGATTATTTTTATAAGACAAAAACTATGTTTTTTAAGGAATAAAAAATAAACTGTATGCTTTAAAATTCCACTAAACTAGCCTCCAATTTTCATGTGAATTACTCTGTTCAATCCCACGGGATCTT
Source organism: Neptis clinioides (assembly GCA_027564055.1). Classification (NCBI taxonomy): domain Eukaryota; kingdom Metazoa; phylum Arthropoda; class Insecta; order Lepidoptera; family Nymphalidae; genus Neptis; species Neptis clinioides. The sequence continues at coordinate 1,219,752 of JAOPUB010000004.1, forward strand.
TGTTTTTACAGAATATTTAATAACCGGTATAGGTTATAAAAGGTTGTAAAAATCCGTGTGCAAAATTTTATTATTGAAATATTATTATTAATATAAATTATCAATGTACTAAAAACTGTAAAATTTACAGAAAAAACATAGAATTACTAGTTAACAGTTATATCGTGTAATGGTTCTAAATGTCATGGGGTAAACTAATTACCGTGCCATAAGTGGCCATATATTTGCTGAAACCATTACCCAGCATTAAGTAAACATAAAACGGCTGTAATCTGTGTATATATCCCTAATTATCCCGTTGGATTCGCTTTATGTAAATGAATAGACAAGATAATCTTTATATAGGGGATAACTTTTATCTAATTAAATTCGAAATTTTCACACATCCTTCACAAATGTAAAAAGGGAACAGTTCAAAAGATATGTTTAACTAGGTAAGCCTTAAAAATTGAATAGATACTAAATGGACTCGTATTAAGATTACGACGCCCTTGAGACGTGCGTGCCCCACATTTGACTCACTACTACATAAAATTTGAAGATCTCTCATAGCTTGTACTTTGAGTTGTGTATTTCAAAATTGTAAAAAGGGGATTAAATTTTTTAAAAGTTTCCAAAAGATCAAAAACATTTTTTTAATTAAATGAATTAGTTTTTGTGCTATTAGACAATTTAATGTAATAAAAAACTTAAAAATGAAATTTAAACTAGTAGCTATTACTGAAGCTGAATCTATAATTGGTACGTAAATGCACCACATCATGTAGAGCATTAAATTTTAGTTTACAGTTTTGATATTAGATAAAAGTTTTTTTCAATTTTATATATGCCATAACATATTGTCTTATATTACACACCTAAGCATCTTTCTTTTCAAATCTATTATTGTTCCGTAGAGCAAAAGGAAGTTACGTTGCTTTTATATTGAAGTTCTGTGTTTGCGTTTTACCGCACTTGTCTTGACAAGTGTCTCTCCGACGTCCATGGGCGACGGTAGCCACTTACCATCAGGTGTGCCGTCGCCTAGTTTGCCCCTTATTTACCATTAAAAAAAATATATAATAAGAATTAAAAAGATTAATGTAAACTTTTAATCAATGAGCCTTCATTCAAAACTAACTACTTATTAGTTTTTTATTTAAAAAAAATAAAATGTACTAAAAAGGAAAATGCATATTTTTCAGATTTCTAATAAGAAAATTTAAAAATGCTGAAACATTTGTTTATATATTTCTTATTTTCTATAACCTATTTTTTTTTCGTCGCCAAAAAAGTTAATGAAGTAAGGGGTTAAATCGATCAAGATTACCAATTTTAATCACGGTATTTCTGATGATGTTGATAATCTAATTTTCGAATAAATACTGGGTTATCTATTTTGAAAAGAACTTTGACAATGGGAGTGTTTCCTAAGCGCCGTATAATATTAGAAATTTCAAATTGGCTACTGTTAATGGCATATTACTCAAATAGGATAATGGTATACAATTTAGCCGGCGCCGACAGCCTAACAGTTTTAAAAACTCTGTCATAATATATTAACTCTCACCTCCACTGCCCGATGTCGTCGACTACATCTATACATATTATAACATGTCGAATGCCTGTACATGTAAGATATTTCAAATATTTTAACGTGGGAGGTCTGTATGACACCAATAGAAGCCAAAACATTTTTTTTAGAATTTTCTGTTTGTCCTTGTACCTTTATACGCGCATCACGCTATATCGGCAATACACATAAAATTTGACATACAGATATCTTGTAAGCTAACTTAAAGAAAAAAGGATACATTATCCCAAAAAAATGTACAGATTCTGTGGAATGGAAGAATTTTATTCACATGCCTTGAAAGATTACGCAGGTCGGGTTGTTGATAATAAAGTAAACGTACTTGGACCTCAACCACGACATTAATTTTAATGTGCACTACGCCAAAATACCAAAGGGACTAATCTATCGTACCAAAGATAATAATAATAATTCGTTATTTGTTTCCAATTTACATTTATCAGTTACATTATTGAGGTCTCCTAGTAAGTATATACATTAGTAAATAATATCTTGTATTTGTTTGTAATATCATACAATTATAACAAGGTTTGTAAAAATTAAACTGTTATTTATTTTAAAAATATTCATATAATTAAACCAATTATTTCAATTCTGGTTAAGGGATACTCGGTCACAAAGGTAATATTGCCATTAATAAATATTTTTATTAATTATGGTTGAGATCGACTAATTTTGAGGATCAAGAGAGGTTATAAGTAAAATAGACTACCTACGTTAGCTTTTGGGGCAGTGAAAACTTTTATATTTTCCATCTATTATATCTGACAGTTTGCTGATTTTCAATTGACTAGGACATATTATTACGCATTTGATATTCGTGAAAACCCAATAATACGATTAGCATATGGAGCAAAGCAAGTTCTCGAGAGCCCCATGTTCCTGCTCTGCGTCGAGTTTCTATATTTACACGGTAGTTCGCGCTCGTTTCAGAGGGAAGCAGTGATGTTACCCGACTGGCCGTCTCTACTATGTGCTATATTGTTCGCTTTGTGGCCTCGGTGTCGTTTCAAAAACCGCATCTTTCAGGAAAAATACCATCGTGTAGTGTAGCCCTTTAAATGTTATAGTGCAATATTCAGTGATACTTCATGTTGTATGCTAAATATTCGTCTTTGTTTGAAACATGGTTGCTTACAGGTAAAAATATTTTTTATGGACAAACACTTTGTTTACATATATTGAATAATATATTTTTGCACTTGTTTATATTTATCACTAATAAAGATAGAATCACATAATGTTCAAAATCTATAAACATAAAAACCAACGTCTTATAACTGAGAATATATTTACATACATTTCTATTTAAACTGAATCAGAAAAATATATTCTTTATTATACATAAAATGTAAACTATTATTGTCTGTAACATTTACTTGTATCGATATTTGATGGTCAATTTGTCACCACAAATTGTAATTTTGCTAATGATCATCATCTAGATAAAAAGATAGGTAGTAGTTAGCGGGCTAAAGTTTGAGTTTTAGAAGGAGTTTTGAAATTAAAAGTACTGGCAATGATGATACTAAGAATTCATCCACATTTGACTTCAATATTATGAGTAAGGTTATATTTTATTCACAGGGGGCATGACCCTCCAGCACTTCCAAATTTCTCTAAAAAATAGAATAAAATTATTCAATTATCCAAAACTAATCCAAAATTCAAAGGACAGATTCAAGGAAATAATAAGAGTCTAACTAGCTAATTTTGGAATTTTTCAAAAATGTCAAGATACTCGTGTATCTATAAAATAGATAACATTTAGAATATTTCTGAGGTAAAAGTTTAAACTTTTTTGAAAATTTACATGTTTCGATAAAGGTATTATGGTTGTAATAGAGAAACATAAAAATTAATGACGTAACTGGATTATACACGGTATCATGAAAATTGTAACGATAAATACTGAGAATAGCATGGATATGTTATTAGTTTACCGTAGTGGTAACATTCAAAATTCCAAAAAAAAAAAGTTTCTAGCATGTCAAAGAATTTAACCCTTACAGAACTTAACATAAATTTATGATTTGAATTTTATGATTAATACACGTTTCCCTGTCACTACATCTCGTTTTCATCAGTTTAGTAAGCAGGTACCATAATATCGCAATATCTTGGTACTTATTTCAATATGCCAAACAGCTCAATTTTAGACAAGCAAGTGGCTGAATTGAAACAATAAATGTCCCCGTGAAAGGTCGCTTGTAGGGTGCAACTAGAGGGCAACATTACATACAAGAGCGGCTTAATAGCAGTGGCACATGTAACGTTAGGGCTAAATTTCTCGCAGCTCCATTCTGATTGCCGGTTAATGCAAGCAGGAGGTATGGGGTTCTGTTCCGCATCAGAATTCATTTTAACCAGCCAGTTAAAGGCAAGGTGTAGATTTCCTAAATACAGTTACAATTTCTCCAACGATTGAAATTTATTTCATTTATTTGAACATGTTTCAGATTCCTATCGCTTATATATAAAAAGTGATTAATTTAATCATTGTTTAATTATGATCTATTCCTTTCCAAACAAATTTGTATTTGTTCGAGAAGGACTATAACCTACATTTATAAATAAGCCTGTTTAGTTCGGAATAATCTGAGTTAGCTGAACTGTCAACAAAATGGAAGGTTTTTTTTTTAAAAAAAACACTATTTATACTTACGCCACTCCGTTCCAATTTTCTGAGGAAATAATACTAGTTTTCTCATGCAAACATTACTGGAAATTATTCCAATTTGATGACTGATCAACTTCATTTATTTTACTTTGCAATAGGTAATTCGTACATTATTACTTTAATTTTAATGAAGTTTTGCCTAATATTTCATCTAAATGTCTATCGATATTAGTAATAGAGCGTTATTCTATGAATGAATTTCAGTGTTGATCATTTATATTGTTTTGACGTCACAAAATGTGTCGCGGAGACGCGCGCTTGGCTGCCCTAAATTGGTAGAAGCGGTATCGGTATGAGTATGAAGAAGCGGGCTGCAGATGCGGCGTCCGGCGTTTCATACACGCGCAACTATAAGCGGGCAACGCGGCTTTGGCAACGCGCCGCCGCTCTATTTTTAACGAACCTTGAGAGGAACCGCCCTTGCTTCTGTAATGGACTTGTCAACGTAAATTTGCTACTACTTGAATGCATTTAAACTTTCTCTTTTATATCAAGTAAAATCTTTAGTGATGGAACATAAATTCAAGATATTGATAAAACTTAGATTTAATCTTAACACGTCATCGACTCTATGCCTCACATTTTACATTTTTACGTTTTCATCTATAATATTATGATAAAAATAGCACAGTTTCATACGTTTATATTATTTTTTTCTTATTATTGTGGTATATCATCTCTATTTGGACTAAACTCCGAAACAATTCATAGTGTCTGTACACATTAGAAGTAATGAACTGAGAAAAACTAAACTACTTAATAAATAGTTGCGAAAGATTGCTTTTCGATGGTTGTGAAAGATTGACTGAAAGAATAGCAGCAGTAGGTTCGTTATCTGGCATACCCACAGCTCAAGGACCAGCCAGCATGTCTGTGCGACCGTAGTCGAACAAACTTGGTTTTACGCTTGCGTTGCGCTCAGGTGAAAGGAAGGTAAACGCGCCAAAATGGATTGCGCAGAACTTTACTAAAAATGGCGTCATTCATAAATTTTGCGGTTCTTATCTTATTAAAAAAAGGTGATTAACTTGAACGAATCTCACGAGACTCGGTCGAAGGACATCACGCCTCTTATTAGCTGGTACTTTATTCAGTTGCAAAAAGTATTTCTTTCAAATAATTATTATAAGATTGATGAGATCGAATACATAGTTAATATCTGAGCTTCTGAGGTAAGTTTTTGTCTTGACCTTTAAATTTAATTTGACTTATTCTCGAACAAAATAGTTTTTATATAAGAGGGACTTAATTCCTGTTATACAGGTTTCTCTATAAAAACTTAACATATAAAGTACTAAAAAGTGTATATATATATAACTAACCAGCTGAATCTATACTCATATTATAAATGTAAAAGTGACTCTGTCTGGCTGTCTGTTTGTCTGCCTGTTACTCAATCGCAATTAAACCGCTGAACCGATTTTGATGAAATTTGGTACAAAGATAGATTATAGCCCGGGGAAGGACATTATGTTTTATCACGATATGGTGTGTGATAATTAAAATATAGCCACTTTGTTCCTACCCAAACACGATTAAACAGCTGAAACCATCAGAATGAAATTTGGTACAAAGATACATTAGATCATGGGGAAGGATATAGGCTATATTCTATCACGATATAGTATCGCCATATCTTACTAATGTTATAAATTTGTAAGTTTGTATGTTTGTTTGAACGCGGTACAAAACATATTTTTGCATTTGACACATCAATACGACAGCTGTGCCTAAAAAACACTATATAATGATTACAAACCTATATAATCAACAAATGATAAACATTAATTATAGACTTATGTTAATCTTAATAAATATTAATTAAATAATCCTCTGGATATGGAATAGAAATACTATAAATATTCACCTCAACAGTTCTCTTCTTCGTTCTGACTTTGAATCTTGAGTAATTGATACTTCGTGAATACTGGATTCCTCAAGAGGTATTTCAACTGTAAAGGCAGCAGCGTTTGCTGCTGTTTATGCTTTGGTATGGCTGTTGTAATTAAAGAATGTAAAAGTTTAATTGTTCTTGGAACAGTTTGGCCTTGGAATGGGTCTATCCGTTAGTATATAAAATTTCTCATCATTTAATTCATAAAATGTTATGAAAAACTTTATAAATCATTTTAATATTAAATATTTACCAACTATATTTAACTAACTAAGGGCATAGTTATATAGACAGGAACTCGGGAAGCTGTCAATCGATAACGTCTGTACTATCTTATATATGTGATAGGAGCTGAAGCAATATTTGGGACATAATTTGGATTTACATTGGGATTCAGTGTTCAATGATTCGTTTGAAATCTTTTGTCATATTGCCACTGATCTGCAGAACTAGTTTTAAAAAAAATAACATTTTTTCTATTACGTTTATCGATGTATAGTATAGTAAAGAGAGTTATAAATATGATTTTTTTGGTTATAGCCTCAATGAGTGTTATTTCGCGAACAAGGGCGCAGCGCTGGTGTTGGGCGGCGCAGAGCACTGATGCACCGATCAACGGAGGTCGCCAGCTCGTGCGCACCCGCAACCGGATATCCAACATCACTTGCAGTCCATGTTTTATTTGGTGCGCCCGGAGGAGACGCTCAAAATGGTAACTTATAACTTATTTTTAAAATAAACAAATAATATAATAGACTTACAGGGATAAAACTATTGCTGCGGTCAGCGCAGCACAGATGCGCTTTTAGCAATTCTAAGTAAATAATCATAAAATAAGGGCAATCCAATCGACAATGCCTTGGCCCATCTTTCTGGCAGTAGGATGATTTCACGCTCATTATATTTCGTATAATAGTTAAAAGGTCCCAGGTTCGGACAATATGGCAGTATATTCTATCTAAACTGTATAAACTTTTGATGAGTTAACGAACTGAACGTACCCTTCATATGGATCCATTCTAACCATTGCTATTTATATGCATAATTCAATTTGATTAACTAACGATAGTATACTTTGTGGTTGATCGTCGTGTTGTCCGTCGAAACTTAAAAAAAAGATACCTATAATATCCCTAGAAAACAGACAGTATCATCTTTTTTTATAAATGTCGGCTTTTCAAGTGCGTTCTTTCTTCTTTCTTTATTCCAACACTACTTGCGTTTAATATTCTTGTAGATAACTTATTTCTTCTCCCCAATTATTAAATGCTCCTGAAATTTAAAATTTTCTTCACTAAAATACACGAATAAGTGAATCACAGACGACAATACGATGACATATTTATTTCAACCGACGTTAAAAAAAGAGGTTATCAATAGTGATTTTGATATTTTTAGGTTCAAGGTTTCAAGCAGCAGTGTGTATTCAGAATTTATCATTTGGTAAAGTGGAAATGAAAATTGAGCGACTATTACGATGAAAATTTAAATAAATACTTATCATGTTAATGAGGAGACAGGAAGCTAGGTACTGAACTCAGGCAAGGTACAACATTAACCAGTCGTGTTCGGGTTTGATGGAATTGTCTTAAAGTGTACTTTGGTTATAATTCATTTTCTTAATGGTAATTTTCGTGTGTCTGTCTTATTGCATAGCTTCGGAATAAATGCTAAAATCTATTTTGACTATTTAGTCAAGTTGAAGCAAATACATTTCCTACCATAATTTGTGCATCGATTTTGCATTTTTTTAATGAATACGCAATTCATATGAAGCTAACAATACATTTTGTAATTATTATTTAAATAGGCGGTGAAATTGGAGAGTGCTCATCCGGGTCGCACGAGGTACTTGGTAGTAGTATGCCGCGATGACGAGGCGGCGCTGCTGGGAATTGACTGCAACGACCAAACCACCGTCGGCCTCGTCCTGCGAGTCCTAGCAGACACGTCCATTAAATTAGACGGGGATGGGTAAGTAAACATAATATGTTAACTTTATGGTATTATTACTTAAGTTTTAATATATATAATAATTGTTTATTATAAGTATTGCATTAAATAATTATATAACAAATATAATTAATGCTATTATTTCATCGAATAATCTTCATATCATATAAGAGATACCTTTCGATCAAAGAATAGAGCAAGTGATAGGAACGCCCTTGATTAAAATGTTAAGTTAGTGTAACCTTCGTTGAAATCCGTTGTGCATTTATGCCTCGCATAAACATGTTAAATATTTCTATAGGCAAACATAACATATTTTTGATTACATCGAAAAAAATAGTACAAAAATTTTATTATATAGACTGTTGACAAAGACGACCTTATATCTAAAAGGATTTACACTTATCCTTTTAAAACTGGAAATACTAAAAAACCTAAAATATCCATCGACATGATGCCGCGGTAGACTTAGAAAACGAACGGAATAATAAGCTTATTACTTTCTGAAGAGATTAGCTACAATTGACATGTTATGGTTAGAAAAAATAATTCTTATCAACTTCTTGATTTCTAGAATCATATTAATGAAACTGGACACAATAACTTATTATAGATTCATTGTCCACAGAGGGTTTAGCGTATGTGTATGCAACCAGCAACACATCTTCAAGCCCGTATCTGTACAGGCTATGTGGTATGTACTAACAGTATATTATGTATTTCACTTATTTACCTATTGGGTCTTTCCTTTAAGCTTATATTAAATATAAGAAAAGGCATATTTATATTTGTTTGTTGAGTAACTTTCACTACAATGTCTAACGATAGAAAAATTTATATAAATGTTGCTTTTTTGAAATGAGTGTGCAACATGAGTAAACGTTTCTAAGGACCACTCTCCACTGCTGAATAATTTTTGAGGCTGAGGCAAGTCTATCAGAATGTAAACAGTCGGTAAAAAGCCCTTGAAAGCAAAAATTACTGATTGGATAAATATTTGATATACAATAGTAATGAAGTAAAATTGAGATAAAAATGTATTTATTTATTCAAATAATTGTCTTCCTTTCAGGTCAGCATTGCAGACCTTACACCGTGCAAGCGCTCATGCTCGCGAACTCAACCACTTCGCGGGCGGCGCGTCGCACGCATGGTGCACACACTACGAGAACCACGTCGACTCCGATCGCTCCTGCCTCAACGAGTGGCACGCCATGGACAACATCGAGTCCCGCCGCCCGCCATCACCGGACTCCCTCAGATTAAAGTAATTCATCTCAATCACATATTATACGCAATCTTAGAAGTCGATTGCATACCTTAGTATTTCGTTCGTTCGCTGACTAATTGATTTTGGGGTTTCCAAATTCAAAGGTCTACTCGCCGTCGCTTCTCTGAGGTATATTATGATTTCGAGGAAGAAACAGACAGACAAAACTTTAAAAAAATGTTTTTATAATGTACCATGTGAACAGCCAAATGACTACTACTTAACCTTTGTGATATAAATTGTTTTATTAATTAAGAAAAGCTTACCTAAAGCCTTTTCCCATGAAAAAATGATTCTGAATTGATATCTTACTTTTCTACTTTACCTTTTTAGAATGTTATTGATATTTGATAAATTTTTATTTGTTATCAGTTTCACTAATAACATTATTATTTCAACAGGCCACGTGAGCGTGATGAAACGGAACGCATGATCAGATGTAAATTGAAAGAGATTATGATGAGCGTAGATCTTGACGAAGTGACTAGTAAAGTGATTCGCAGCCGTCTCGAAGATGACCTCGATATGAATTTGGCTGAGTTCAAATCTTTCATAGATCAAGAAATGCTTACCATATTGGGACAAATGGATGCTCCTACAGAGATATTCGATCATGTTTACCTTGGATCCGAGTGGAATGCCAGCAACCTCGAAGAATTACAAAGAAATGGGTATGAGTCGAATTATTTTGTGATTAGAATTTTTTCTCACAAAAAACTAACAGAACTCATTTTTCTTTCAGGGTCAGGCACATACTCAATGTCACTAGAGAAATAGACAATTTTTTCCCAGGTATGTTTGATTACCTAAATATTAGAGTTTACGACGACGAAAAGACTGATCTACTAAAACATTGGGATAATACTTTTAAGTACATAAATAAAGCCAGAAATGAAGGCTCGAAGGTTCTTGTTCATTGCAAAATGGGGATCAGTAGATCTGCGTCTGTCGTTATCGCTTATGCCATGAAGGCTTTTAATTGGAACTTTGATAGGGCTTTGAAGCATGTCAAAGCTAAGAGAAACTGTATCAAACCAAACACGAACTTCCTAAACCAACTCGAGACTTACCAAGGTATTCTCGATGCTATGAAAAATAAAGAGAAGCTCCAGCGGTCGAAATCAGAAACCAATCTAAAAGCGCCGAAATCTTCTTCAAAGTCAGAGAGTAAAATGACGGACCCGACGCCGCTACTGTTGGCGCTGACAGGGTCGTACTCTGGCCGACCGCGCTCCTGGTCGCCCGATACAAAGTTGGCGTCCGAGTTGCTGCCTCCCACCTCCGTGTCGCTGGAGCATCTAGCGCGTCCCGCCACCGAGACGCGCCATATGCTTATGCCTTGCGCGCATGGCAGCTATAGTGTATCTCCGAACCAGATCATCCGATTAAAAGAGCAGCGCGCACCTTGTGTTCGGCATATTGTTCTGGAAATAGAGAGTCGCGACCCTCCCGACAATAGTAGAAGAATTCAAAAGTTAAATTTCGGAACAGATGGTCCAACAAATGAAGGTTATGATGAAACTCACAGATCGCCTCAGAAAAATTTAGTTCAAAAGTGTTCAGAAACTGATCCCGAGGTAGAGAAAATACAGGCATGGGATCCAGGGGAGCCATGGCGGGGAGATGGCCCCCGCAACGCCACCGACAGTGACAATATAGTGAAGAGTGACAGTGGTATAGTAGAAGTGAAAATAAAAAGTGACGCTTTATATAATTCGTTAGATCGGAATGTGGACTTTGAACACAGGAAAGACGACATCCCACCGCCGAGTAGACAAAGCTCGTGGAGCTCCTTTGACAGCGCTGTTGTTCCTGACCTTTCGCGCCATTCGTCGTGGGGATCTTCCGACACACGGATCGCTCGCGCACCTGCGCTACGTGATGAACCCGCACCCGACCTTGCCATTATTCGTGAACAGGCTGAGCGCGCACGATTCAAATCGTCGCCGCCTCATCAGCGCGATCTCACTGCTAACGAGCAGAAGTTTAACGCGACCTGTGCCATACTCGAAGAGCTAGTTAACGCAGCCGCTCGCATGGGTGCCTCTACGTGGGGGAGATTTTAGATAGAGACTTAATACCATATTTATTATTATACCATTGCCTCTGTCTGCAACTGTACCAGAATTGTGAAAGAAATACATATAAGAAAAACGTGTTAGCCGTTTGTTACGACGCTTTTCTTTTTATGGTTCAATGTTTTACCATATTAAGCTCATAGTTGCATTAAATTGTGCTTAGTAACACCTAATGTTACCATATATAACATGCAATAAGAAGAATATTAACTTCTTTATAATATGCATTGTTATACCTTTCTTACACATAAGTACATTTATATACATATAATAAGTAGATTATCCGACTGACTGCCACTTTGTCAAGTCCTAAGAGGTTGAAAAGAAGATGAAAGATAGAAGAATATGATTACACTTGTACAGTTTCTTACTAAGTATCAGCTTCTATTTCTCCACTTATTTGTTCTAAACTACGAAACAGATTTTGATACAGTTTCGACTTATAAATAGATAGATAAATAAAGATGATCTGGGTATAAAATTTATTGATAGTTTGTGTAAATTAAATCGCTAGTAATTTTTAAAAACTTTAGTATATATACACTATTTATATTCGGTTGAATTGACTGAAGTACGTAGGATCTATGAAAGAATATTACTGACTATCATCTTATATAGTTCAGATCACTCATAATGATTGCTAGGCGGGGGCGGGGGTATAGAT
>JAOPUB010000004.1:1241452-1259530 GCA_027564055.1 Neptis clinioides
GTGGCCTTTGTTTTCGTGTTATGTTCACTTTTTTTGGAGTCCATAAATCCACATGGCTTAGTGTTTAATTGGATGATGCTGGTTCATATAAAACATCAGTAAATCAGTAATTCAGGTGTTGGATTCACAATCGATAGGTCGTAGCTCCAAATCCCAAACACTGGACTACTGGCGTGGCCTACCTACCACCTAATACAAGTTTTCCAGCTTACAAGGGAATATTATAGGTATACTAATAGTTCGTAATCCAAACTGCTAGTATTAAAAAAATTGCAATCTGTGAAAGGCCAGGTGCTTTTGATATTTCTGATCTATTGTGGCGACACTAGTTTAAATGTTTAGCCCTGTAAACTCTACAAATATCCAGATCTTTAGCGTAAGTGATTGTATCTCATGTAAATTTATGATGATGCCGTTCTAGATGGATATTTCTTTTAAATGTGATGTGGATGTGCATGGCAGATTCACCCGCTCGTGACAGAATCTGTACTTTAGGTGTTGGCTAATGTTTAAGGTTAAACTAGTCAACATAGTCTCAATTATTAATACCAGTAATAGTTTGGGTAAAAGAGAAGGAAGTTCAGGTATTTATGGGTGTTTAGGTATTAACATTTAAAGATTATTGGAATGAGGAAAATCTTGTAGCAGATTGTGGCGGAAGGAGCCCATGCATCACTCCCTGTCTCTATGTAATCTGTACTAGACAAGCCTCTAAACCTTTTTCTCTTTAATCTGAACCAGGGCCGCATTTAGCATACTGATACTCTCTTAGGATAGGTAGTAAATTGCAAGTGCTTATAAGGGCCATTTGAGATTTTGATATTTTACTGATAGCCTGAGTGGAGGGAACAAATTTCGATCAATTATTTCTATTAATATTAAAGAACAATATTATATTTGTACTCAGTATAGTACTGTATTGTAGGTGCCTAATGATAAAACATTAAACTGTCGGTGTCTCACCGTTTTCCCTCTTCTAAAACGGGCCCTGATTTAGTATTTATACAGTTTTATCTACAAAATCTTATATTTATTCATTTTATCTTTCAATTCATCGATTTATGCAGTACAAGTCGACTTGACAACTCGTATTCCTCAGTTTCGTTGGGCTAAAACATCTTTAATTCATAATAATTTATTTTGTGACATTCGATTTATACGAAACAACGCCTATATTTTAAATAGGATCTGCATCAATACAACTATGAATACCATATTCAAATTCGAGCAGCAGTTTTTGCGGAATACGCGTACACATGCCGTTAAAAAAATAGATATTCTAAAAATGACTTTTGGTTTCCATTTGTGTTGCAAAGAACATCTTTATTAAAGTTGTCTTGAATATATTCTATAATATAGTGGATTTACTTATATAAATAAGATAAATGTGTCTGCACTTTAACCGCCAGATGACCACGTCAATGAACAAATTTTAAAAGTATTCCCTGAACTACTTGTTCAACTAACAAAATGGCCATATCTTTTTATTTATTATAATATCATGATCATCACAAGTTGGGTATGTTATTCGGAAAGGAAGCTTTTTATCGATTTAGACCAAATTTCTTACGAATAAACCTAATACCGGTATGAAAATATTTATTATATTGCTTGATCTTCCTTTGACTTGATCTTCATGCTAATAAAAATTAGGCTTAATCCTCAATCTTTATAGTTATCCATCTCTCAAATTTACTATTTAAACAGCTTTTCCTCTTCCTACCTTTTCCTAGTTTAGTGAAATAAAAATTAAAATACCAAAGCTTCGTGTTTTAAGTACTTTATTAAATCAACGCAGACACAAAAACAAATTCAATAGAATCAATAAAACAGGTGTAGAGGGAAAATTACATAACGCCAATTGAAAAATATCTGTATTATTATTTACTACATATCAAAAAACATAATATAATGTTGGTTGAAAGTTACGATTATTGTAAGAGAAAACACTTGTATGTATGCATCATGAAACTGGCAGTCCGCTCAAGTAGACTTTTCAATCGAAGCACCATCTCTAACCAAATGCATGTCAAATAAAATTTTTAATTATGTCGTCAGAGCTAACTCTTTTATTTGGTCATTGTGTACATAAAAAATAAACATTTCGCCATAATGAATTAACAATGATATCTAACAATGTTAAATGACTCAAACCAATATTTTAAATAAATAGGGTGAAAAGAAATAACGGACATTGGAACGGAACGGTTCTATATATCTAAAATGTTTAAAAGACATGGCGTTACTTTCTTTTTTTGTTTCATAATACTTCGCTGAGCTGTATATTGTTTTCTCGCAGTTCTATTTTTATTTTTTTCAAAAACAAAAGTAGCCTAAGTTACTCCTTATGCAGCTATCTTCCAGACACAGACATACATTTGTTTTTGATTTGATTGGTAAATTCGTATCGTTGAGTTAGTGAGTTGAGTGAAAGTTAAGAAAACGAATTGTCAAAACTATGTTCATTGTTATGAAATTTAAAAAAAAATATAATCTGTTAAAAACTATGAAATTTAAAGCAATTTGTTATTTAAAAAAAAGAATGACAGAACATAAAGATCAGAAAAAATTATCTTAAATATTAATTACAATAATCTTTCCTAATTTGTGTTAGTTAGGATATGGTAGCCTATTAACTGGTAATATAACCATTAAATATAACTTTAATTTGTTATTAACATTTGCATTAGCACCGAGTTTGGTTGATCCTATTGAATTCAATGGGATTGTAATAATATAACTATTATACAAAGTAAACCATGACTAAGCACACTCACGAAGGTGATTAAAGTTTAAAAAATGTACATAATACATGTTTGCTTTAAAAAGATGGCCTGTCTTTGAATCTATATATATATAATCAGAACCGCACATCGCAATCGTTCTTCAGTAACATTCTTTAATTTATGTTAGCTATAAATTAAATAGTTTTACATTTTCGAACATGGATCATATAGAGAAAAGTAGGTTTTCTACTACCTTGATTAAGACATATTATATACTTTCGAAAAACGAGTTGCCTTTGTAAATTATCGCACTTGGTGAAGTTCTTTTAATATCAATTTGTATAGACATTCGATACTATCGTAGTTGGTAAAATAACTGACCACTCCGACATTGTAAGACACCTTAAAACTTAACGGCGATTGACTGATCAAAGGTAGTAGAAAAAAATATTGTATTTGATGTGCAATCAGAGTAGCTTTTTTTTACCCTAACAATGAAAAGTTTCCTCCCTTGGGCAAGAAAATGTATCATTTTGTAATCGGCATGAAATTAGATATTATTTAAAATATGGTTTTCTCGCCAGTTATTTGTAACAAATGTATTAAAATAGGCAATTATAAAGGCTCTTGAGTTGTATGTTTTTCTTACAAACCCCATCAGACGATAACTTTTAAATAATAATCTAAGGAAAATATATTGGCAAGTTTTGATACGATTTTGTGATCCAATACTATTAATTAAACACAACATTTTGTAATGACTTAAAGTTAAAAAGGAATATAGTACCTTCAGAACAGAAACATAAAAATTGTGTATTATTAACACGTTTACAGAGTACAAGTAAGTTATCGTCCGATGCGATTTATATAAAACTAGAAAGAGACAAATATCAAAGGCAACTATTTACAAAGAGCACACATTGCACTAAAATAAAATTAAAACCAAAAAGGGATATATAATATTTGTCAAAGGGAAAATGTATAATTTAGTGGATACAGTAAATTTCTGATGCATTAAATTTTTACCAACTTATTAAAAACGAGTTTCACAATGTAATTGTAAACCTTTTTTTATATTTGCAGGCATAATTTCTTTATTTTGTTGCCGATTTTGATGATTCTTGCATCAAAATATGAAGGACATAAAAAGAAAGGTCAATAAAAGTTCAATTTTACATGTTAATAGCTTGGGACACTAAAAATGATTATAGTTAATACAAATGTTTTCAAATTATTTAGTTTTATATGATGTCTTTTATTTAAGACCAATATCTATTAGAGTCAATACTCATTATTATCCATTCAATTGCTAAACACTGCCTTAATTTCTCTTTCTTAGAAATTTGACTTCAATTTGTAGCTTATCAAAAAAGGTTTTCCTTATAAGTTGAATATGTTAAGTTTGAAGGCTTTAGACTGCAGATATATATGGCAGTCTGCTGCTATTCAGGCAGTGTTGTCACTTAAGCGGAGCATAAACTTTAATTGATCAGTAGGTTGTATACTTTAAATTAATTGCAATAAATCTTACATACATTTTAAAGATATTTGTCAAATTGATGTAATTGGTGATATATAAGCGGAACTGCAATACAATTTTTATTACTTTCTGGGTGTATACTGATAATAAATTTATAATACATACTCATCTGATAGATACCTATTACATTATTTCCTATAAGCAAAATAAGTTGTCATACTATTAAAAGAAATTAATTATAGGGATAAACATATATTATTTAGAAAAACACCCACAACATAAAATATATTGTCAATGTTATGTATCTAAGAGCAATAACATAAAAGCTTATCTATTATTTTAATTTTTGTCATAATATTTATCTTATATACTGTTCCATTTAAAAACTTATACAAGATGAAAAATAGATGCAAGAACCAAGATATACATTTTCATCTAGATTTTATTACTTAACTATAAAATATATTTATATTTCATATATATTAATTAGAATATTATATCTTTTTAAGCCACCTCATTTCAAAATTAATGTAATGATTTACACCAGTTAAAGGAAACATTTTACAAATGCTTTGCATCAAGTTGGTAAATATATATATTGAATATATATAAAAATTATGTTTCATATAATTTACTGAAAGTTATTTACAGTCTTAAAATTTGTACCAACATCATTTAGATTGTAAACATTCAATGTGCATTAATTACATAATGCCACCAGTGGATTTCATGTACAAAATAATATTATCTACAGCTAGTTATTCCCATTCATTTAACAATTCCACATTGCCAAGTCACAAAAATATCTAGCAATTTATTTAGTCAAAAATAGACATTTACCCTCCATCTGACATATCCTGAGGAAACACACATAATAAATTTATAATAATTAACATTTATTGGTAAACAATGATAACAATCAATAGACCTCTATCTTTTACTATACAAGTATGAACTTTCAACAGTCTGTTGTAAAAACATATAATACCTATCAATGTATAAAGCACAGTAGATTTACTCGTTCATTGGTACAACTTGGGAAGAAGATGATTAAAACAATAAATAAGAAAATACCAGTAAAAAAACAAATCCATACACATTAAATATGTGTATACCAAAAACTTAAACATCAATTCTCAAAAGCATAAAATACTATGAACAACACTTGATTTATATTAAATCTAAGTAGATTTATAAATAAAAAATAAATTATAAGACAGTTTGAAATAACAAAATGAGAAGCAATTTTAATTTAGGTAACTAGATGTTGTTTTCAATGTTGATGAAATTAAATATTAAAGGCAAATCTTATTTTGATATTAGTTAGTGGGTTAGGCATAATCAAAATATATAATTTGAAATAAAAGCACACTAACAATTACTTTATGACAAACAAATGATTCTAGCTACAATTTGAATGTAGTCAATATTTTAACTATGCAATCGTAACAGTTACTAGTTTCAAGAAACAACAAAACACAAGCAATTCCATAATAAATTAATAACATCAGTAGCAAACCACTCTTTACCAATAGAACAACCCATTTGTATAGTAGATAATGACAAATGATAATTATCTAATTGTTGCTACAATCACAGAGATTATTGTGAGCTTATCAAATCAGACCCCGGATCAAACAGAGTGGCCTTGCGACTGGTGCCTTTGTCCCCATTGACTAGAAGGTCCCTGTGCCGAATTACCTTGTTGCATCCATGATAAGAAATTAGGTGGAGCAGGGGCAGATGTTGCTGGACCTGCAAATGCACCTTGCTCAGATCCACCCGATGGTATATTGTTTATTAGGCCCCAACCGGCTGCTTGATTTAAAGCCGCTGCCACTAGCGCCTGGTTTACTGGTAATCCTCCCATACCGAGAGGCATATTGCCTCCTTGTCCCTGACCACCACCACCGGCTACTGCAGTTTGCCCATGTTGACCAGATAGGCCTAAAGCTTGCATATTTACCATGTCCATATTACGGCTGCTCCATGAATTATTATTTGAGGCATTGTGTGGGTGACCTTCTTCGTAGCTTCTACTTGGTAAATTTCGTTGGTTTGTACCACTTTTATTTTGTTTTGGGGAAGCATTTGATACATTAACTGACACTCCTTTAATAATATGATCTTGACCACATAAACTTTGTGCGACTTCTGGATCCAAAAATGTAATAAAACTGAATGCTCTAAATGGCTTTGGAATAAATACATCTGTAACTTCACCAAATTGTGAGAAATATTCTCTTAAATCATTCGCTGATAGGTCCTCAGTACAACGACCAACAAAGACTTTGCATGGCATTGATGTAACAGAACCTTCTTTGGAGTTAGGTATTCGCACATCACACCAACGGCCATCAATCATATGTCTCTGTGCGAGCACTCTCATTTGAGATGTATATGATGAAAATCGAATGAATGCGAAGCCTTTAGACATGCCTGTTTTAGGATCTCGTTTTAATTGTGCCATTAAGACCTCACCAAATTTCTCAAAATATTCACGTACAGTTTGCTCTGTTGCTTTCCATGGCAATCCCAAAACTATTAAATCAGAGCATAAGTTGTCGTTTCTTTTATTTTTGATGGAACAAGTTTCCGAATTTTCACCTGATTTTCGTTTATTTTCCTTTGGAAAACTACAGATGTATAAATAATTGCCCCATCCTTCTGGAGGAGGATAGAGTCTGCCATCCCTTAATCTGATTCCTCGGAATGTTTTCGTCTCAGGATGACGGTATTTGAGACCGCAACATCCAGGAAATTGCGCAGACACTGTAGTTAACATTAACGTCCCATCCTCTTCGATTGGGAGTTCTATGGGTTCTTCGTTTTCATCTTCCGCCACGGGCAAATACTCGAATGACATTATTTCTTAATCATTAACAATATTAAATAATATATGATAAAAACAAACACAGATACTTCACTTATTGCTATAAATCTGTACAATTTCTATTACTTAAATTTATAAATACGTCAGCTACGGGTTAGGAACCCATTGCAATTTGATAGTTGAAAACATAGATAAATTACATACTTTTGATCATTCTGCCAAATTCGTACTATAGAATCACGTACTATCAAATACTCAAAACGTGTCAATCATACTACATAAGAACGCAACAACTTTCTAAAATTGACATAACTTGCAATGTTACCATATGTTAAAAGTCTCATGAATTATTTCATCAATTTAAGCATGACGTCATAATGATGATATAATAAATTTTATGACCATAACGTACAAATGAAATCAAGTTATGTGCTTTTTTTACTCTAATTTTGTCTAATTATATCGTGTGTATGTCATACGATTTTATTAAGTTACAGAATATGTTTAAAAAGTGGTTTGTCAATTTAAAAAATACTCTTTCCCGTTTAAACTATCTAGGTACATACACTATGATGAACATTTAACACAGTCGATGAAGTAGATAAGGAAATGAAATTATGTCATTAATAATAATAATAATTAATAAACTGGTAACTTTTTATAATAGGGCTGGTAATTTTTCAATAAATAAATATTATACAAATGTGTACTGTGCTACTATGGCTAGGTACGAATGTCGTAACCTTATATATATTATCTTGGTTGGCGCGTTTCTGTATTCGTGGTCGTAGCAACACTGAAAATAATGTTTTGAATTTTGAGTCTGTCAAGAATTAAACATAGGTATTTGATATAACAAATGTAGAATTGACGCATTGTTTTCATTATTATTTATTTTTTGAAGATAAGTTTCAAAATAACGGTGTTACAGCTGTTTCCTTAAAGGCTTTTGATGAGTTTTCCAAATAGTTTCATAAATAAATTTTGCTTTATAAAGCCATTTCAACATAACCTTTATGTGTATAATAAAGTGTTAATAGTAAAGCATAGTTGTAGGTATATCGAATTAAAACATTTACTATTACAATTAGGAAAAATGTTACTATTTTAAAAGATTCTCCACAAATGTGATATTGCTATGGATGATGATTGTAAAGATTATAAAAAAAATAAACCACAACAAAGATTTTACAAACCAGGCAGTGGGCCTTTGAGACGATCTAGGTATGGTTTGGATTCTAGAATGGATTCCTGTGATATAGATAACGGCCCGAGAGCAAGAGAATCTCATTACGGATCCCAGCATTCTATTAATGGTGAAGAAACACCAAACACTCGTTATAGAAAGCCTGAACAACAACTCTATGTACCTAGGATAGGAGATTCTTGCTCAGATATTGACAAACAATACAAAAATTCGCTCAAGTGTGATAATTCTAGTCAACATTATAAAAAGCGAATGACAGATAAAAAAGAAAACTTCAATCTTTCTGGAGGTACAGGGTTTTCTTCGAAGAATGGTGGAAATGATTTTTCGTATAAAGATGGAACTAATAATGATGTTAATTATAACAGGCATTATAGACAAGCTTCAGAGGCTAGATCTGTGTCACCAACTCAAAGTTTGTCCAATCAAAAATCTTTAGACAGAAACAGAGACAGCAAGAGTATGGAAACTTGGGCAGGAAGACACAAAAGTGGTTCTGGAGGAAAGCCACCTACAGGCAGAAGAAACTCAGCTGGTTTCTCATCTGATTCTCGTTCTAAGCATTTAATTAACTTAGACAATATACCACCTAGATTTAGAAAAAAATATTCTGAACAAACAGGGCATCAAAGTTTTGATAATGTAGACCAATTAAATAGAGAAAGATGTAGTAATGATTTAATGCAATCTTATCATACTGGCCAATTTTATGGTTCCAACAATACAAATTGGTCACAAACACTTCCTTCAAGAGGAAGAGGACGCTTAAGAGATAATGAACACTTTGATAGAGAAAAGTTTATAAATTCATATTTAAAAAATTACGATGGACAAAGTTCTAGAAGATCAACACCAAGTAATTCATATGTAAACTTATACGAAACTATTCCATCAGTAAACAATAGTGCATCTAAAACACCTGACTTTCAATCAAATGATATTGGACATTCAAAAAGTACTTATGATAGTGGTAAGACTATGAATAGTTAAAATTTTATCTAATGACATATAAATTTAAGGTATGCAATTTGGTTCAGGTACAGTTGTAATATATTCAAAACTCTTTCAGAACCCAGTAACTTTATTAGCAATTCAATCGAAGTTAAACATAATCATAAAGACTTAGATGATAAAACAGAAGGCAGCGACAACCAAAATGACAGTGAGCCGGTGTCAAATATCTCAACAAATCTCTCAGACATGACCATCTTGGTAAGCATGAACATGAAAATACATACATGAACTGTGTTAATTGCATATACAAATAAGTAAAGAAAAAAATTTAGTAATACAAATCATCATCACAACACATCAATGGTGCATTGCTGAGCTGAATCACCAAGAGGAGGGGTTATTAGAAATAATAAAACTTTAAATTTGCCATCAAAGTACAAGTTTATATGGAAATATGGGTATTATAAAGGAAATATGACATACTAGTAGAAAAATCTCTAAATTTTTCTGGGATAAAAAGTAGCCTATATGTTAATCCAGGTTATAAAGAACCTGTATATCAAATTTCATTGAAATCCGTTCTACCATTTTCGTGTGATTGAGTAACAAACATACAAATTTTCAAATTTATAAATTTGGTAAGAAGTAAGATTATAGTAGGAAGCTTTGTGTACAATAATTGAGCATGCTGAATTGAGGTAATTCAAGAAGGCTAATGTATAATATATTTAGATAGTAGTCTTAAATGTTAATAATATAAAATTAAGAAATGTGATATTCTTATGACAAATGAAATATGGACACTTTCTATATTCAGATTATTTGATCATGGTTTCTATTCACAAATTATAATTGTTAACAAAATTTATTGTTTACTATTGTTACAGGATTGGACAGAGGAAGTAGAGAAAAATATAAAACTGGATGAAATGTGTGATTCTTCTACGTCATTTTCTCAAAGTCTGAAATCTTCAAATCCTCAAGATAAAAAAAATGCACCACCTCCTGAATCTAAGAAATCTAATAATAAATCTCGTAGAAGAGACAGAAGGTGATATTTCAAGTTTACTGACAATTTGAATACAAATTGCAATAGTCGGCAAAAGAAGAACTTTTGTTATGTGATTTAAATTGACTTGACCAAAAATTGTCTACAGATTGATTCTATCACATCCAGTTTTTGATCTTTACTTATTAAAAGAATATTGACACATTAAATAAGTATTTACTATGAAAAAAGTACAAAAATCTTGAATGAATAAAAATCGCTTCCTTTTATAACTTTTATCTGTGACTGATGTGATGTACTAGATAAATTCTTCTTACATATTTATATTTAGCGCGTCGATAGTATCAATTCTGCATATATAGTGTTGTGCTCATATTGAGATGCCGACCAGTGTTATTAGTATTTCTATGTCCCTCCAAACGCTCTGAAAAAACTCAGCATGCAACAGTATTTTAGTTTTTAATGTTTTCTCTTCTGAAAATCAGAACAGACCAACTCCAATTGCAGGCATTTATAAACGGTAGGGTTGATTACCCTACCACTACCATAAACATTAAAAACATATATCAATTTACAGGAAATAAACATTAATCAATTTACAGGAAATGTACAATATCAACACTAAAGAATTAAATATTATACGGAAATTAAATACAGTAAAATCCATCTAACTTAACAATATAAACTAATATTATGAATACAAGTGGTCTATTTTAGTAATAAATGTGTTATTTTAAATATAGGAGTTCTAGTCGAGGAAATGTGAACTCTGATAAAAGAGAAAAAAATAGAAAAGACAGTAATGTTAGTGTCCAATATGAACTCGAGCGCAGTAGGAGAGACAGTAATGTCAGTATACAGTACGAAACACAACCATACGGCCTCAAACATCGAGATAGAGAGCGACGCGACAGTCATCGAAGTAATCGTTCTTCAACCATCGGAAATAGCAGAGATGATTTAGATCGATGGAGATCTGTACGGTCTTATAGCCGAGAACATAGTCCTGAAAGGTAAATTTTTAATTATTTTATATTTATAAAGGTGAATGTTATGATATTCTTATCTGAGTTGTAAAATTCCTTGTGACAAAGTATTCAAGGTAATTTTAATTTTGTGTACATGTTGCAGAAGAATAGTCTCACAGTGTAACAGTAGAGATGTATCAACAAATAGAGCACTAAGTCCTAAAGATAGTGATGGTTTTCGAGTACCTTCTACTTCTGGAAAATCCGCTACATGGTCTTCTGCACATCAGGTATGTAAAATTACCAGTTGAGTATAATAACGTAAATGAAAATGAATAATTAATTGTGAATTTGGTTATGTAGTAAATGTTTTTCTTCAACGTGTTGGTTTTTTTAGAAGAAGAGCAATGTAGCATGGAATGGTGGGCGTGCACCTAGCATAGACAGAAAACACTCTCCTACTCCCAGTGTGAGCGGAGAAGGAGGCGAGGGTGCGGGGAGCTCCGCAGGTGGCGGCGGTGGAGGAGGCGGCGGTCGGCGCTCTCGCAAGCGAACAGGCCGCCGAAGACGTAATGCGGAAAATTTACAACCGACACCGCATCCCCCCGGAGCCATCCCGGCACCTACTAACGTTAATTGGCGTGATGAGATCATAGAATCTAAAAAACATCAATCCGATAGGTAGGTACATTACTTTAAAACTATTTTGTATAAAATTTATGGACTGTAATAAATCTTTTAAAAATTCATAAGAGATCTTTTAAAGATTCATGACAAATGGATTGGATGCATTTAATGCCCAATTGTTAAGTATATTTTTTAAGTGTAATTTTTTGTGTGTAGTAAGTACATAAGAATTCTCGCTTTTTTAGACAACCCGAAAGTAATAACCAACGAAACCGATTAAATAGTGTTTTGTCTGAAAAATCTGTAACTGAGCCTTCTGTAAATCAACCTGGCTTGATAGTACTCCCACAAAGCTCTATGTCGCACTTACAAAAGGAACAAGGGTATGTTATCATATCATTTTACTTAATAAATACTTGCATGTAACCATAACTTTAAATAAATATTATTTCTAATAAATTACATGAGCTGCATGTATATAATGTATAATAAAACTTTAACTATGTTTTTTATTACAGACGTGGAGAAAGCATGGAAACTCGGAAAACCTTATTCGATCACCAAAACCCGTCTAAGCCAATAATTGTTCAAACTAGTCCAACAAAAAATGATATAAGATTGGAAAGAGGTAACACAGCATTTTTAGGCGTTCTAAAACACTTTCATTATTGCACCCAAATTAGAATACTAAATTTTCCTACTAGACCTCTATAATTTAATTTAAATTGAAATAAAAATAGCAGTTAATTTGTGAAAGGCGTAAAGGAGTCTTCTCGTGCTAACTACGAGGCGGGGGACACTTCGCGGGGCGCCCGCCATGTAGCGCTTCTGCAAAAAGTGGACCGCGCGGACGCCATACTTAAGATGCACACCATGCGTGGACCACTTACTCTTGCAGCTAACTGGCCGGATGTTGTGGAAACTCGGTAATAAATAATTAAATAGTAGAAGTTATAAATTTATTTTAATTATTAATTAACTAAAAAATGTTAATTATACCTTATGTATGTTTTTAGTTGATACTAAGTTTAATAACTTAAACATTTCTTGCAGAAAGTTTTTACAGAGTGCACTTCAAAGATTACTAATGTCTGATCTAAAGTACTGCCAAGCAGATAATATTGAGCATCAGTTCTGGAAAATTCTTTACTATCATTTTATTGAAAATTTAAGAAAGAGTACATCTCAAGTGACTCCTGAAGAGAAACCCGAAGTTGTAAAATTAATAAACACTATCATAGAGGAGGGAAACGTATTTTTTGAGAATATCATACAGATTCTAGAAAACACTTATAAGTTTAATACGGAGGATCATATAAATGACAACCACATGTTGCCTCCTAAAGGCCTTGGTTACGTGGGCTTAGCGCTGATTTCCGTGCAGAAACTATACGTGTTTCTTGGTGATCTAGCTAGGTACAAGGAGCAAGTGAATGAATCAAATAATTATGCTAAAAGTAAATTTTGGTACACTAAAGCGCAGCAAATTAATCCTAAAAATGGACGACCATATAATCAATTGGCTATTTTAGCGATCTACGCAGTAAGTGGTATTTTACTTCATAATTTCTTGAATTTTGTTTTTGTTTTATACCAATCATTGTTTTTTTGTTACTCAGAGGCGAAAATTGGATGCAGTATATTATTATATGAGAAGCTTAATGTCCTCGAATCCTTTTCAATCAGCGCGGGAGAGTCTCTTGTCCTTATTTGATGAAAATAGAAAAAAGGTTAGTTACATTAATTATAACTTGTACTGTGATAGTATCATACCAATGTAATATGTATTAAGGAGGTCTTTATATAGAGTTGTATGTACCGTTTGGTCTGTTTTACTTTATACTTTATTAAAATTATGTCCAAGTAGTCGGTCCTCCCCGGCTTCGCACGGGTGCAATTTGTCACGTATCAAAAAATATTTAATTCTCGATATATTGTTGCAAAATAGAAATATGTAAGCACCTATGACAGTGAACATATTTTATTGCTATCCCGCGAGAAGTCTGAATTTTTCCGAAATAAAAAGTAAGAAAACTCAGAATACGATTGAGATTAAATTTTAATCAAGTTCTGAATTTTTTCCAGTATGAAGCGGCGGAGCGCAAAAGACGAGCAGCTGCTGCTGAATCGGTGAAAAGTGGTGAAATAGGGTGTGCCGCACTGCTGAGACCTCCTTTTCCCCTCTTTAAAGGCCTTAAATATGACTTATGCGCAATTAAGGTCACTCTTACTTACGTGGCGCGAGCTATACTGATATGTCTTCTAAAGCGAAAAAATAATTGTATCTTTAACAAAAAATATGAATATGATTTGAACAATAATGTATCAAAATATGAATAGTCCACAATGTTTCCAAACAGACAAATAGATCACATATACGTAGACGTATAATAGCAATAACAGCATTAAGTTCAAAGCGAAGCAGAGCCGCAGCCGGAGCCGGAGCCCGAGCCGGAGCCGTCTTGCTGATTAATTGCAACAATCAAGCCGAATCAAAGCCAATTGCACCAGTTACCCGGCTCTGTGCTCCCTGCTCCCTGCTCACTGCTCACTGCTCCTCACTCAGAGGCTAAGTGCCTTCCCATTTACTATCCTTAATAGCTAAACTATTTCTGAACTTATTTTGTAGCCATTTTGACCGAGTTTAGAATTTAAGAGAGGGACTATACCAATATTGTAAAGCTAAAAAGATTTTTTGTCTGTTTGAACGCGTTAATCTCAGTTCGAATTGAAAAATTTCTACTATTTATCAAGGAAGGCTATAAAACATCACACTACGACCCATAGGAGTGGAGCATAACGCGAATGAAGTCGCGCGGGTCGGCCAGTCTTATATAAAATTGAATTGTTTTTCGTTATTTTAGCTTATTTTAGTTTTAAAATATTCGTAGTACATAGGGAAGATTAAACAGGTGACAAATGATAAACCGATTTAAATTTTTTTTTTATCGTAGTCATTTATCATCTCAGCGAAGCGAGAACGAGTCACCTAGTGTTAACATATGGGGTAGAATACACTCACTAATAGGAAACTCTGAACTATTTATTGTACATAATTATAACCAAATGTCTAGTTGAACAAAAAATGATGGGACAAAGAAGGACCAAACGAGAAAACAGGGAGACCAACGCTATATATAGATGTAGATATATACTTTTATTTATTAGTTCAACCAGTAAAACCAGACATTAATTATATGATAGAAATATAAAAAAATGATAGAAATAACCATAAAGACAAACACTCAAACAAGACAAGCGATTCCCACTTATTATAGGTAATGTGTTGATAACTTAATAGCTCCCCTTTACTGAGTCGTTATTAGGTAAGATTATTTATTATTAGCCGACCCGCAACTACGCTCGTATGGGTCGTAGGTATACAAATATATTTTTCCAATTCGAACCAGTAGTTCCTGACAAACAAACTCTTCAGTTTTATAATATTAGTATAGATTATGTAAAATATAAAAGTAATATATTTAAGTAATGCAGCGAAGGTCAGGAGCGAGCAGTGTGGGCGACGGGTATTTCCGATACCATTAGACAGACGAGACCATCCGTCGGTTGCAGTTATATCTTATTAACATTAGTTTACACAGAATAACTAACAAGTACTCTGCTCATAGTATCCGCTAAATAGTTGTACCACGAAGTATTAGGACAGATTAAAGTATTAAAAATAACTTTAAGCATTTCAATATGAAGATTAAAGAAATATTCATATTGAAATGCTTAAAGTTTATGTTTATCTACGAATTAGGTACAAACAAAAGTAATTTTTAAACAATGTATCAATATACAATTTTTACTTTTAACTCACAGTTAATTTACTGTAAACACACTGTATAGTTGTTTGTCTAGCATCAGCTTATGTAAGCCAGTAATTATGAGGGAAGGCAGGAATGCGAGATATTCGAGTATTTATTAGGGATTGGGATGTCGATGTCGCACGCGAAAGGCGATTCTCAGATGAGCGGCATCGCACGCTCTCCAGCAGCCGCGTATCGCTGCTCGTCAGGCACGTGGTACATGTTGATGATGTGGCTAAGGTCCTGTTGCCCGTACTCCCGCTTCATCGCCAGCTGCTCGTGCGGGTGTGTCTGCGCGGACACATGTCCATGTGCACCAAACTCACGCTTTAGCTGTGCAGGGGGTTCGTGCGTCACATACTCACGCTTTAGGCCTGGGGGTCCTGGAGAGACGGGTTCAGATTTAGCTGATGATCCGCTCGGGGAATGTGACGCACAAGAGGCAGGCAAAGCGTAACCGCCAGGTGAGCCTGGGCCTAATCCGTACGCTGAGGGCGACGGCGGTTGCGGAAGGTATGGTGATCCTTGTCCTCCACCATAGTAACCTCCACCGTAACCACCCTGTTGCATTTGGGAAACGTCATAACGCGGGTATCCATATGCCTGCTGTTGATACGCGCTAGGATCGTGCATCATGTAACCATTGGGCATATATCCATTAGGTGTCATTTGATACACATCGCGAGGCTGTCAAATGAAATACCAGAAACATGTCTATAAAGTCGTATAATAATTATTAGAAAACATATGTTCATGATAGTCGATGGATTGTCACCGTAGAATTAAAATTGACTTAATTCGTATATTCAAAACAGACGATATTTAGTTGATGACTAGAAAATGTTTACAATTCAGTTTTTTTTAATTGTCTAATCACAAACAAAATTGCACAATGTCGACCATAAGTCTTCCAATTTATCTTCTATAAAATTGGGATTGGTTACTTATTGAATTACAAATAAATAAACAGAGCAAAGTTGGAAATACTATTTAGGACTTTTTTATATGCGTTCTTTTTTCCTTATACTTCTTTATTGGTCTGGACCGAGCTGGCAAATTTTGGCTTGGAAATATTTATGGGAGTCCAGGGTAAGTTCAAAAGACGCGGAATACCAAAAGGATTCAGTTGTGCCTATAGTCTTTTTGTTAGGTTACAAACATTATCGCCTGTTGACTATCCATCGACATCAACAACTTAGAATTCTTGCACTAGTCCGGTAAAATCCATAAGAATTTTCAAAACGATTGCATTTGTCTCATTTAAAATTTAACCTGTAGGTATGGATGTTCCAAAGATTTACCGTAGTTATGGAATACGAACAGAAACCGGTACTACCACCGCCATTAATAATATTTTGCCACATTTACGCAACATGTAAATGGGTAACAAGAAATGTGTCACACAAACGATTGCAATACGATAATGGGTTGAAGCTGTTCTTGGAGAAAGAAGATATGGAAAGGCTATATGACTTTGAAGAGGAATGCGTGGAAGGATATTTTAGGGAACAAGTAAGTATTACAAGTCTGTCCTAATCCCAATTTTATCAGACCTTTAATTATAGGTAAACTTATTCATCACAAAAGTCTTGAGTTCATCTTAAAGTAATTGAAAGTTTCGAATCTCCAAATAAATCTCTTAAACGCTTTAGATGAGACCGAAAAAAATATGGAGCCCAATATAGGATTTTTCAGAAATATCCGCAATAATTCTATTTCAAAAATTCTAACGTAATTTTGAGCATTTGGAGTATCTGATAATCCTAATTCGATAATATTTTTTATCATAAATAATTTTAAGTAGTACGTTGCAGATTATTGCTTATAAAGTCTGGTTAGATTGCAAATTGGTTTCAGAATATATGAGACCTTCATGTTCACGGAAGATATAAAATAGTCTGTCTAAGTAACCAAATAAATGCTCGAATTTCCTAAAAATGGGAAATCGTTTCTTGATTTCTTTCAGGAAGTAAAATTATCGAATTCAATAGAAGAAAGAGTAAGGAATACTACAGATAGAGTAGAACATATCACAACTAAGATGGAAGATTTAAATCAAAAAGCAAATTGCCAAATACAGTCGATGCAGGTGAGTCAACTTGGATTATTATTACAGAAAACCTAACCTACAAAGTAATAGTGTTCTCAGCATTCAAGTTTTAATAAATTATCAGCGTTGTTAACTTCACTCTACGCTATTTTCTGAGATTTGGTTGATCTTATAACTTTCAGTTACCATGAACTTTTAGAACTTCAGTTCTATCTCTCCAGCTGTTTTAATTTAGCTGTTATATTTAATTTAGTTATTTCGCTGTCCAGAAGGAGTCCTATCATTTTTAGTCTACAAACACTTTTAAATTTATTATTAGTATTTTTTGGATTTACTACATTTTGTGAGTATGTGTTGCCAGTACTATAAACATTCTATCTGACGCTTGAATGAATATCGATTTTGTATCAAA
>JAOPUB010000004.1:1350780-1361250 GCA_027564055.1 Neptis clinioides
TTGCTTATTAAATGGAATCACATACACAAACAACACCACTGTACCGCGTACCAACAACTGTCACACAAGTTGTAAATGTGTAAGTAGTATTATAAAATGTGATCCCATAGTTTGCATTCCACCACCAGAATATATGGAAAATATGAATGATTGTCAACCTGTATACGATACACCTGATTCCTGCTGCCCTACATATGTCTGCAGTCCTAAAGAGACAATACCACCACAATCGCATAATCAAATGTCAGGGACAGAAAGCCCTAAACCAATCGTTGAAAGTGAATGTATAGATAATAATTGTGGACTTGATAAAGAACAAAAACCGGACGCAGAATCTCCAATAATTTGTACATCTGATGATTGTTCCAGTGAACCTGTTGAAAAACCTATTGATAAAACGCAAGTTGACTGCATTTCAGGTAATTGTGATAATTTACCACAGATTCCTGCAGATACTTCTGAAGCTTGCTCTGGTGTTGAATGCCATGAAGAACCAGTTATTGTGTGTGATGATGAAAACTGTAAAACTAAACCAGTACAAAATGCCGATACATCAATCGCTTGTGAAGGTGAAGAAGGGTGTAAAAAACCAACTAATGCAGAGCAAGATGATTGTGTAGATGAGATATGTAAAAATAAAGAAATCACAAAAGTAGAGACATCTAGTCCTGTAGGTACAATAGAAGTGACGACGGAAAAAGTAACTGAAGAAAATATTCAAACAACACAAGCACCTGTAAGCGATAACAACGAAATTAAGCACTCGGATACTGACACAAATATTCCTGAAAAGACCCCATCATTATCAGACTCTGAAACTGAAACTAACAAACCAGACTCAAGTGATGGAGCCGTTCAAACAGAGTTGCCAATTACAGTAACTGATAAAGAAATTACTGACGAAAATATTGATTCTAATAAAAAAGATACTGAAACTGAAATAACGTTATCGCCAACATTTGTGTCTGAAGATACAAAAGATCCCTTAGATATCCATGAAGTTATTTCAAATGAACCCTCTAAATCAGAAGAATCAAAAACAGAAATGATCACAGAAGAAACTTATACAGAAAAGCTATCTACGGAAAAAACTATGGATAAAGAGCCATCCCCCACTGTGACTACAGAAATAATAAATACTAAATCTGAAGAAATGATTACAAAATTACATGAAATAGCTCCTATCGAGAAAGTCACAGAATCAACAACAAAAGATTTTATACATACGACAATTCAACATGAAACCGCGACGGATAAAATGAAACCGGACGAGACTGATCACATCACAGAAGATTTAATTTTAATAAAACCTGAATTATCCGTAACAGAAATGGCTAAAGAGGAAGATATATATAGAGTTACCACATCAACATTACCCCAAACAGATAGTGACAAAGAAACCAATGAACATATTACAAAACAATCTCCTGAACCTGAAATAAACAACAATGAACAGACCACACCACAAATTTCTAATTCTGTAGTTGATACCAATACTGATAAATATGAAGAAGTTTATAGCACTTCACAAATACCTGAAATAGATATTGTCAAAAAGGACGATGTCTATTTCCAGACAGATGCTACACCTACAATAACTGAAACAGACATAGCTTTAGATCAAAAGTTGGACAAATCAAGACCTGAAAAGCCTGAAGTTGATCTAAAAGAAGAATATTCCACCTCTGAATTGCCAGGACTACAAAATGATTTAGAAAATGCTAACGCCAGAGAACCAAATCTAACAACACCGCCAAAATTAGAAATGACCACAGCAAAAGATGCTATCGAAGAATCACACGTGTCATCAGAATTACCTGGAACTGAAATTAACGAAAACTCTTTACCACCTGCATTAGATAAAGATTTTGTCACTAATATCTATAAAGAATCATCCACTACATCAAGATTACCTATTACAGAAAAAGAAGCGTATGATACGGTAATAGCTTCAGAACTGCCTATAGCGGAAGCTGATAAGGAAAAACATATATATGAAGATTCACACCCTACCTCAGAATTACCGGAATTAGAAGTAGAAAAAGATACTAATTCACATGAAGAATCGGTTACCACGACTAAATTACCTGAAATAGAAATTGAAAAAGATGATATGTATGAAGAATTACACACATCTACATCGAAATTACCCGATGCAGATAAAACTGAAGAAGCTGAGGCATATGATGAATCCCATGCTACATCAATCTCGCCTGACATAGGAACAGAACAAGACAAGGATGAAGTAATAAATGTCATATCAACTCCGAAAATAGAAATGACTACTCAAAAGGATATTTATGAAGTAACATCACAAACAACTCAAACAGAAACAGTTACAAAAATATCTAGTGGATTATACACTACTATAACTTTACCCGAATCAAATACGAACATTCATGGCGAAGCACATACAGTACAGGTATTGCCGATAGAAGAAAAAGAAAAAAGTACAATCGAGCCAGAACCGACTATTCTGGTTGATGTAGAAACTGATAAAATACAAAAGACCACTGAAAGTCCCGAAATGTATGAATCTCATTCTACTGCTGGTGTGAAAGTTAATACTGAACCAATCGATGTATCTGAAATTCCAAAAGACCATACAACTAAAGAACAAACAGTAAGTATTACTGAGGTTGCAACAGAATCATCCAAAACTACGACTGTTCCTTCTCAAAAAATGCAACCAACAACATATGAAATTACGACACGATCAGATGAAACTATAACAGGAAAGTATGAAAGTGAAAGTATAACAGAAAAACACGAAGGTTATGAGTTATCAACCGTAAAAGCCGAAGATTTTGATCATCTTATTTTAGATAAAGAAACCGAAAAACCCACATCAGACAAAAATTATCCATCAACAACGACAATAACCGAAGTTACAAATCCAGTTGTAACAGAATCTGACTATCTAGCTACTGATAAAATCAAATCTGATGAATTCGATGAAACTCGGGAAACAGAAAACCCCGATACAAAAAGCCAAGATGTATCTCCCACAGTAACTGAAAAGGAATTAACAGCGGTAACAGAAGATGGCACTGTTTTAAGTCAAGACATAATTACAGAAACTCCTGAAATACAAACGACCTTATTAGACGCTAACAAAAATAAAATTGAAGAAGAAAGCACCACTGAGTTACCTTATTCACCAACTACGTATATAGCACCTAAAGAATCTATTATGCCAAATGATGAAGTAATTGAGACACACTATGTGGAAACAGAAAATCCATTACTATCAGAGAAAGAATCACATGTCTCGGATGATGAGCATCATAGCACTGTCGCCATTGATATAACTACTGTAAAGACTAGTGAAGAACAGACGCAAAAACAAGAAGCTATGTTTACAGAAGTTACACCGAAATATACCTTGGCAGATGATAGAGATATCAAACATCCTGAGGATACTGAAGTTATTGATGAAGATTTAGAATCTCATGAACCGACAACACCAGTTTCAAACGCTGATATTACGAGTGAAGATAAAGAAACTAAAGTTACAATACACGATATAGAAAAATCACAAGAGAAATTTACCATAGCTCCTGAAAGCAAAATACCAACAGAACAAGACACTGGAATTACTACGACACAAAAAATAATTTCAAACGATTTGTTCATTGAAACAACTCCTAATAAAGTAACAGATGAAAATGAATACACGACAAAACAGTACGCAAGTGAACCTTTCGAATTAAACACAGTAACTTTTGCAACGGCAATTGTCAACCAAGAAGATTATAAGCCAGAAAAAACAAAAGACGATACCGATAAAAAAGATACTGATCAAACTACAGCTCAACCGATATTAGAGCAAAAGCTTACTGAAAAGTATGAACAAAATGAAGACACTACGAAACCAAACCTTATTGGTGAGAAAGAAAGCGATTTATTAATACCTACAACTGATATTTCCATAAATACTGAAGAACAACAATTTATGACGCAGTCATCTAAAATATCCACGGTACATTATATGCCTCAGACAACGGAGAGTTCGCCATCTACTCAAAAATCTATTCAAGAAGAGACTGTTACTGAACAGATAAAATTAACGACTGTAATTGAAACTGAAATCACAAAGGGCGAAGTAAAACTGGAAGTACCTTTAAAAACAAGCTCTGAACAACCTGAAAGTCACACGAAATTGCAACAAACTACGACAACAATGGAAAGTATTTTAATTACAGCAGATAAAGATTCCTTGCCTGATACTGATCATCCGTTAGTGCCCGAAGATGAAATATATGAGAATAATAAGGCCCCTCACTTGCAAACGACTTTATCTCCGTTATTAGTAGGTGAAGATAAAGAAATAATTGATTCTAAGGTCACTTCTAAGGAATCTTTAAATATTGATACAGAAGTCGAGTCATCAACAAAAATGTCTTCTTCGGACCAAACATTTGACGAAGAATTGAAACGAGTGACAGAAATACATGAGATTGTTACTGAAATTCCTGAATACGCTATCCCGCACGATACAACGCAAACAGAACATAAAATCAGTGTTGACACGGTTCTTACTTCAGAAAAGCCAGAATCACCTCTGCATCTAACAACCATATTACCATTTAATCAAGTCACAAATGTAGAACAAAATGATACATTTATAACTACTGTACCTCAATCAGAATACGAAATGACTTCTGAAAAAGTGATTCCCACTGACGCGGACGAAATATTGCCAATAAATGAGGAAGAGCCACCTCATACAGATTCTGTAATACCTATTGAAAACATCACTTTACATCTTTCTAATCAAGTTCCTGTAAAAGAAGAAAATGAGTCTGAAATAATTCGAGCAGATTCTACTACACAACCTTCAAAAGAATATGATGCTGGTCAAGATGATGAACTGATTACCGATAGTATGATAGATAAGCAAGAGGATAATAGAATGAGTTATTCAACAACAGAAAGAATTCCAGAAATCGGCTCGGACAAAATTACTACTGAGAGTTATAAACAAGAGTTAAGTTTTGCTACCACACAAACTTCAACATACGCAGCAGAGGAAAATGTAAGTAATGAAGGTACAAAACAAGAACATAAGATTACTACCATAGAAACATTAATTTCTTCAGAACTAACAACATTGTCAAGTAAGATGGAAGATTTTACGACAGAGAAACAAGCAATATTGCCTGTTCATATCTTAGATACAACTGAGAACCAGTATGAATCAGTAACAGAACAAAAGGAAAGTGATATCGTTATACCAGGTACCGCCACCGAACAACCAAACAAAATTTTACCTGAAAAGGCACCATATGACAATACGCAAGAAACATCTGACAAAACACAATCACCTCACGAAGAAATCTTGCATGAAAAGGTAACACAACAACCAGATTCAATAGATGAAAAAGAGTTTACTAGTTCCGTTCCTGAAATTAATGAATTACCTTTAGCGACTACAACATTAACAGACAAAAAAGAAGACCATTTAACAAAATACAGTACTCCAATTCCTTTACAAACTGAGGAGGCAGTAACTAACAAGGAACTGCCTCTTGAAAGCTCCACAGAAGATAAGGCTCATGCCCCTGATCTGGAAGGCAACCCTGATATTCCACTTTCTACGCCGAAACTTGAAGAAATAGAAAAACACAAGTATACTACAGATTTAGAATATACATTCAGTGAAACAACGCCTTTCTCAATTGAACTAGAAGAACATACACATGCCGTTGTAGATGAATCTTCTTCTGTTGTACCAATAACAGATGATTCCTTAATAACACACCAAGAACCAGAACGAGGTGATGTAATTCCAGACCAATTAGATTCTTCTGAAAATGATCAGGAAAAATTATCTCCTGATATAACGACTCAGAAAGAGAAGATAGAAAAACCTATAACACACCACACAACTACAGTGAAAGATGATACGAAAAGTGAAGAAACTACAGAACAGATCAAACCTTCCTTCCCATCTATAGATTTACATGAACCAATAACAGAAACTATACATAGTGAAGAACATAGTACTACTTCCCCAAAAACAATTATTGAGCAAGAACTATTTACAACTGAACATGATAATTTACAACATATATACACAACATATGACTCAGAAACTTCAACCGAAAAAGATGGTTTAAAACCAATTGAACCAGCACTTTCTGCACACACAACTATACCCGAAGAACAAATTTTACAAGAAGTACAAAAAGCCACTACAGTTAAATTTGAAGAAGAAACCTATACGTATTCACCAACACCTGTTGACAAATTAGCTAAACCGCAAGATAAGCCATCGGATATTAATATACCTGAGCTACCTAAGCCTGTATTTAATGAAGAACCAGTTGAAAATATTCCTTCCCCAGATTTTCCTCCTAGTGGATCTGCTGGTTACGGACAAGAACCAGATTACGTTGAGGAGGACCAAGCTTTCGGACCCGGAACTTGTCGTTATGGTGGCAAAGTATATGTATCAGCTCAACAAATACCAAGAGACGATCCATGCGACTTT
The DNA here is from genome assembly GCA_027564055.1 of Neptis clinioides. Taxonomy (NCBI): domain Eukaryota; kingdom Metazoa; phylum Arthropoda; class Insecta; order Lepidoptera; family Nymphalidae; genus Neptis; species Neptis clinioides. The sequence continues at coordinate 1,357,277 of JAOPUB010000004.1, forward strand.
TGTTTCTGCTTTAGAAGCGATATTATTTGCCTACAGCAAAGTTGTCCGCCACCCATACATGGATGTCATGAAGAACCAATACAAGGTTTCTGTTGTCCACGCTATGAGTGTCCTGTATCAATGGCAACTACACTTAACATGACTACTACTACTACAACCACGACTACTACCTTACCTCCTCACTTTCTTCCACATGCATATAAAGGTGCTGCTCAACGAAGAGGGTGCCAAATAAAAGGACACACATATAAAGTCGGAGAAGTTGTTCGAGCATCATCAGGGCCATGCTTACATTGCACGTAAGTAAATTTTAGTAGTCTCTAAAATACAATTATTAGTATAAAAAAAATGCTTTTGATTTTTGTCCCTGGTCAGTTTAATTTTACACTATCTATCTTACTTTTATATCCATCCCTAGATTCATGTGTTCATAGTTCATTCATACTTTTTAAGATTGATGTATATTTTATGTTCGTCAAATCTACTAAAACAGAAACTCGACTGCTTATCTTAATTCATTAGCTTCTTTAAACAAAATCGAGGTGTGTACCTCATTCAAATTGACAGGCCTATTTTCTTTATATTATCTTCTTCTTGTTTATATTTATGTTATCATACTTTATTGTGATTTTTGCAAATACTGGTTATAAAAGGTTTAATTAGCAGAATGTCGCTGGTATTATGAATTTTTTGTGCTAAAGCATTTGATTTTCTTTAGTTATAAGAGTGTGCATGTATATATTTTAAATTTATCTTACATTTCAGAGATTTTATTGTGTTATTATTTAAATTAAAAATGTAAATTTCAGATGTGGCGGCGATGGTCAAATGAAATGTGACCCCAAAGCTTGCACTCCGGAACCAATGTTGAGACAAATGATCGCGGCCGCTGTCTCTGCTAAGAGACGAAGGTGAAATGCCTATATAAACAGCATGAAGTAGATCATCACTAAAATTAAAATCTAAGTGATATACATTCTCATGTATTTTATGCACAAGAATAATGCTCAAATTTCTCGTTGGTTTAGATTAAGATTTCGTGTCATATGTGGTAATGACTATTATATTACATTTTAATTCCCGTATTGTCGTGGCACGTGCAACCTCTACTTTACTCATACTATCAATTAACCATGACTGTGATTAAAAAGTTATATTTAATATTTTTTTCGAATTCTCATTATCAATTTTGAGGTGTAATAAATGTTTATTTATTATGAATTTTAATTTAAAAGTCAGTGCCAAACGGTAGTACTAAGTTGTAATGACTAATTAATGCCATTAAAATGAAAATGTTTTAAATTTTTAAAGTTCTGATCTATGCCAATTTTAGGTCAGTGCAGTTCGCCGAAATCTTGACCATGTTACATAATGATAAACAAAATTCTTTACCGATATAAGTTTAGTCAATTCTTTGCGTTTATACGATGTTACATACAGTTATCTAGTATCGTGTAAATATGAAGAAATTTAAGAATTTCAGATGTTGTAAATGCCTTACTTAATTTGTAATAATTTATATATGTTAGATGTATAGTACTTAAGCCATGTTTTGAGACCAGTGACTACTTATTATAATTTAGGAGTAGACCGAGGCCCTTTACAATGATCCTGAAAAACATTGGTCGACGCGTCGTTTTTCGATTTAGCCTTGGCCGATATTTTTCTTTGCTTTCACGTTTTAAAAAAAACGACACATATATTGATCTTGTTTTCTTTAAATTGTGGGAATGTGATACTAGCACTTATTAAGTAACAGTGGCCGGTAATAAAATCGTTTTGGAAAGAAATTTACAATGTAGCTTATTGATAAAGCATATTGTAGAATCTTTTATAACTTTTGATATGAAAAGTGCTGGTAGACTAATAGTAATATTTAAAACTCAGTTCGAGGTTGATACGAAAGCTTCTCGGCTGTTGTGATGGTTATTCTCTGGGTAGTTAATAATCTATTGCATTAATTCGTACCGCCCTCTTTCTGAACAATGAGGTTGTAGTTATATATCCTTATTTATTTAATGAATATAGCAATAGTGATACATATTATTTGTTTCAACTCGGGATAAATGCTGTTTCAAAAGTTGTCCACGGTTTATAGAAGTTCAATATGAAATGTAATGTCAATTATGAATTATTTTTCCGATTTAATTAATATATTTCACCGTACTTATATAGCTAGGATCTAGCTGCCTGTACAACCTTTTTAAATGAATTTTGAATAAAATACTTTAAACTATATTTTTTGTTTTATATCAACTTTAATTATACCTACCAATTTTATATCCTCAAAATCGATTTATTCATCGATGTTAATGAAAATGAATAAAATTTACCTGTTTCTTTATATTTTATATAATTATATTTAGTTAGTTTAATTAAGCTTTATCGACAAGACTGATATGTCATACATACTACAAAAAAAACGTTCGCTTACCAAAGAAAGGGGCGTGAGTTGGTGCCTGGAGACTATTGTCGAAAGTATCCCTAGTTTAAAAAATGCTATTGTGATTTTGTGGGATATTCATATAAATACTACTTGATCCGTGGCCTAGATAAGGTTATATGAAATATAACATCAATCTACAGTCCTAGAGCATTCATGAGAAAATTTGCAATATCGGGAATGTACCTAACATTATGATACAATCGTGTGGTTTAGCAAAAGAGTGTCTTACGACGTTTTTCAGTGCGACAATTCTATCACTAGAACGCAAACCCGACCAACAAGAGCCATTGATTTTTTCCAATCACGCCGGTTCCCCAGCTTTCCCTTTCCTCCTTCCATCCCTGCGATTCTAGTGAGCCCTGGGTTCACTCGTGCTTTACTGCGCACGCGAGTGCCATACGGCGTTTTTCAAAACATTTCCGAGAAAAAAACATCAGAGAGGTACTTACTAAAATACTTTAATTATTTCCCAAAGTATGAGGATTATCATTCATCGAGCACGGGGTATTATTAATATAGATAAAAGTACAGTCGTATGACAAACGGCCACATACAAAAATATACAAAACCATACAAAATATAAAAGCTTGCAACTACACTATAATAAACACGAAATCATATGAAACCACAATGAACTACGATGAAAATTTCAATAAATACTTATGACGTAGATGTTAGCGGTAGATACTTAGACTTTCAGGCTTCATTTACCATAGTGATGACCGCAATCGCTTTTGGATCATTATATAGTCGATTGGTTATACACCTGTCTCTTGGTGACATCTATGTGTAAAGTCTGCAAATATGTCGATCAAAGCATATGTTCGCCAAGACAAGGTCCTGATCATTACAAAATTGGAATTACCGCTCTCCTTTTTTGTTCTTTATGCCTATGCCCAATCTTCCCACCTAGTGTCCGAGGTGATTATCACCATTTGTTTTACCGAATTTTGAATTGAGATCTCCCTCACCTGACTAAAGTCACCTCTCTCTTTTTGGGAATTCCGTTAAAATCTGAGCCAGTGTGCAGTAAAACAGTTCAATGTCTTCTTCAGAAGATTGTGCTGTTGGAGCATATACCTGGATTATATTTATTTGGCAAGGGGATGCATCAAACTTGATGGTAATTGTAGGGTCATTAATTGGTTTATATCAAACTACACACCTAGTTTTTGTGGAACTATAAAGGCAACTCCTCTACTGCTTTCTTCTTCAGGTCCTGAGAAGTAAATTTTGTTCCCAAGAACAGACTCAAAATGGCCTGATTTTTTCGATTTAGAGCCAAGCCAAGCAGCGTTATACCTTTGTTATTTGAATTCTTTAGTTCCCATTGGAGTTATGTTTTATATCGGGATAAGTTTTATCTAATCAAATAATTCAGATTACAAACCATATTATGTCTACAAAATTTTAATTTTGATGAATTAAGGCGTGAGAATAAATTCCCTTCTCTCACACAGGAATTGAAGTTTTTTCCGAGATATGTAGTATCTCATGTGATAATTGAGACAACAAACTATCCGTGTAC
>JAOPUB010000004.1:1379074-1389814 GCA_027564055.1 Neptis clinioides
ATCGCAAAAGCTATTTAAAAGCTCCGGTATATTATTTATTTGCTTCTTCTTCAAAGAAGAATTTATTATTGAAGAAGGCTAATTCTTGAGTTAATGGTTGATACACAATTTGATGACTAATGGACGGCATCGGAAACACTGCTAATATCCGCGCTGATTGAATAAAAACAAATTGAATACTAAGTAAAATTGCAATATAAGGATTGGTCATCGTTGTGTTAAGTTATATATCTGACTGTAAAGATTTCGAAGTGTATTTGCTCAGACAGTTATTTGTTTTATTTGTTGATACATATGTTCTTAAAAATGCGACCGTGAAGCGATTTATATTATATACATGTCATTTTGATAAGCTCATTGTGCTATTTTTTCACAGCTATTAAGATAGCAGTTACTGCCTTATATTTTTCAGACTATTAATTTAAAATTGTTCCCTTAGTGACAATTATTATTTAAGCATTCAGAATTTTTACTTTTATAGTGAATTTTAATTAGTCCTAAACCCCTCCTACTTTACTATAGGACTTATGATTAGGATTTTTATAAGTTTTAATGTAGTCGTAATCAAATACAAATATAATATTTCCATTGAATGCATAAATGTTTTTTCTTGGCTTAGATTAAAAGTAAGATATAACAATAAAAAGTACAATATAAGTAAATACAGAAAAATAATAAATTATATAATGTCAAACAAGATGTTGGCCCCACTCCAAAGAGGTAGCGTGCCCAAGATGCTAGCAGAATTACCTCTTTTATTTCTTGGCTAGTAAAAGTATAACATAAAACATACATCTGGAAGAGGGGCAGATCATTGACTCATAGAAAGTAAATTGTTAGAAAACAAATCGCGACTTAGTATTTGTATAACAATATTTTAAATAATTTCAATTCATTTAAAAAAAATTAAGAGTTACGAAAAACATGAACAAGTTATTTGAGTAAAGTGACCAAGGATCAACTTAATAAACTTGAGCCACTACAGAATCTTTCAATCCGGTTCATTTTCAGTCCCCGAAAATATGACAACGTATCCTTCTATCTTTGATTTTCGCTCAAAGCTCAAGTGGCTCCCTATACGCCGTCACCAAGATATGCATATTCTTTCTTTACGGTACAGTGTGTTATTCAATCCAATTGCTCCTACTTATTTAAAGGAGAGATGAATATGATGTGTGATTAATGAAATTAGTGGGTGAACCAATAAATTCATGTACTAAAATACGACCTTTACGAAGCCTTATGCTTAAGACGCCTTATGCCTGCACGTAACTCTAAAATGTACACACAGTCGTATACTGGACAGGCTATAATCATTTGGAATAATTTACCACAAAGTATAAGGCTATCAAAGACCACCAATATTTTTAAAAAATCCCTTAAAGATTATTATCTGATATCGGAACATCGACGAGGACATTAAATTTTTTTAGACTTAGATTATGTATAGGTACATAATATTATATATTTTATTCTTAAAGTAGGTATTATATATGTGTATATTTGTTTATTGTTATTTATTAGTATATCAATGCATTTAATAAAATTGGAGTGTTTGTTTGTAATATTAAAGTAACCAACACAGCAAAATAACAAAAAAAAACAACAAATGCCAAAACAGCAAAAAAAATTTGTCCGTCTGTGTTCCGGCTAATCTCTCGTTAAAAATTAGTCAGTCAATAAGCTTGTCAAGAAGCTCAAAAACAGATGTATGTTCTTAATTTAGAAGGGCCGAATAAATTAAACAGTTGCTTTTTGCAAAAGTCCATTTTTATATAATCTGCAATACAAATCATTTAGCTTTTCGAATCATCGAAGAAGAAAAAAAAAACAAAAGAAAATTCTTCTTTTATATCAGATCTTACTTTGGAGTCAAGCTCAAGCAAGCTCAAGCAAGCAAGATGGCGGGTTATTAACTAAAACTGTGACTTCTGCTCTTACATCCATCTTCACAACAAAATTCGGAAAGAATGAAGAAGTCTGGATTTGGGAGTTATCAACACTCCTTGCAAAAAATCTGTCAACAGTGCTGTCGTGACTTCAAAAAAAAAACAATTTATATGTAGAAAATAAGAGTTCGTGAAATACTCTTCGTCAACTTGATAAGAGCGTACTCGTGAATAAGTTCCAATGAAATTCCTTTCATACGAACGAAAAACGATTTTCTATTCACACTTTTGTTTAGCTGTGTAGCGGGTTAACTTACCCTTATCATTTGAATATTATTGCTTTTCTCCATACTAGCGACTTACCCTGTTTTACATGGATATAATTTATGTTTGGATGTTTGTTATCCAGAAATTTAAATCACTAACAGTTTTTAACTTGAATTAATACTTAAATTATATTTTTATCCTTCCTGCTAATATTATGAATGCGAATGTTTTTGAAGATGGATAGATGTTTGTTGTTCTTTCACGCATAAACTACTGAACTGATTTTCATGAACCTCTACAGTAATATATCTTATACATCAGAACAACGCAGACTACAATTTATAAGGAATTTGTGTAATGTAACCATAATATATTGAAAAGTGTAGCGGGCGAAGCCGTGAGCGAGAGCTAGTCTTCTAAAACTAAGAATCCCAGAATAATAATAAAATATGACGGGGGCAGGGTGGTTGGATTTTATACAGGAACCCGGCCAGTGACTTGGACTTGTGACCAAGCTTGTAAGTGAATAGTAATGTGAACACTCACCTCCACTGCCCGATTTGACTATTAGTCTAACTGAGGTTTGTGTTAACACAACTAAATAAATGAGGAGGATCAACTCACTGGATCTTTAGTCCCTAACACAGCGACACACCATTATTACACTTTCACTAGCACCACTTATAGAGATATTAACTCAAAGAGACTACTCGTAAGACTAACCGATTACTGCCTTTGCCAGCAAATATAAAGTGACTAGAGAGGTGGCTACATCCCTACCATTGGTGGGGGAGAAGTAAATCAATATACGTGATAAATTTACACCTTTTTCATGAATCGCATTGACAACAACTACTAGTCCAAATTCGACCGCAGTTTTGTTCCACAGTTCGATGTTGCCATAATATTGCACAGTTCCGCCGAAATATCGATTCTAGGAAGTAGTTTGAAAGAAAATTGGTTTGAAACCATTGGATATGGAAACTGTACTTTCCGGGAATAAAATATTATTTTTTTCCATCAGATCCATTTACAGTTGTGTAATCTGTAGTCAAGCTGATGTAAATGTCAAAGTATTGCCATGTTCTAACATAGGTTCGATATTGTGTAACATGTTACATGAGTCATGACGTTATCCTTAAAATGACAGATGCATAGCCACATGACACATATATCCATCACGCATTGTCCCGTCTAACAATGAAACGGGAGCATCCTAGTTTCTTTGACGGCTCACATCAAAAGCTCTGTTACTCTCAGTGTTGACGGATTCTAGAAATCTCCCCACTTTCAGGGAAAATAGAAATTATTATATTTTGCATACTAAGTAATGTTTATAGTGTAAAACCGATTTGCCCTCGCTTCGTTGAGGTATATTAAATCGTTGGTTAAGTTACTCCTTATAAGATTACCTATGAGTAAAAGTCTCGTTCAAAGAGTGCAGCGGTTTTAAAGATTAGAAAAAGAAAGACAACATTAAAAAAATGTTGTTTTGCTGTAATTGCATTCTGAACATTACAAACATACACTCCAATTTTTAGCTATAGTTAACATGTCTCTGGTAAGAAGCGTGATTGTATGCGGTATGAAATATTCTGGTATTCAAAACATCAAAGAAGAAATTCTGTAAAGGTTGTGTGTTCATTGAGCTGTTTATTAAAGGAGATTCTATCAATCATCATTAATTGGGAATATACTTCGTTATACCGAAAATGCTTAAATTGATATAATGTTAAATAAGTTCAGGAATAAATAAAAAACATGTGCTTTTCTTATATAATTTCCAGGAATACATTTCTGTGTGATTTCCAATGTTGGAAATTCTTTCAATTTTATTTTTACTATTACTGTAAAAAGAAAATTGAAAGAATTTCCTTTCATCTTTGCACCAATATGAAGTAGACTCCGATCTACGTGCGGTCGCAGCCTGAAACTTTGAAGGGGGAGGGAAGTGGTGTCAGGACTCACGAGTGGAAACAAGAACACTGAATAAATGAGAATAACATTCTATAAACTTTCCTGAAATTAAGAAGATATTTTTCTATTTTAATTAAAAGAAAATTTTTATTGGGGGGACAGGGGTCATACCTCTTACATCTAGGACTGGATCTCTTTAGGACTGGAAAATCTATTTTTTTATTTTCAGATATTTTCTACACTTCATTTATTAGAGCCTTTGTAAAGAAACTGTTTGCCCCAGTTCCCGGGTATTTTCAACTTCTACACTGGCAACACTACGCTCAAGTGAAATAAACCACTGAACTAATGTACGACCCTATTTCCTATTTCAGCAATGATAAAGCTTTGTATTTAGTTGTTAGTTGGCGACACGAGTGGGCGACTCTCGTCTCATCTAAATATTTTTATTTAGAAAACGAAATGTTTTTTGATAAATCTAAGTATTGTATGATAAAATGCACCCATGGGAGGCTGAGGCAGGACTGCTAGTTTTATTAAAATAGTAGTATAAGTAGTGTATGTGTATTTACAATGGATTCATATAGTGTTTCACGTAGCTGTTTGCATTGTTGGGGTCAACGACACTTGGCACGGGATCCCGTGGTTCCTGCCGAGGCAGAAGTGAACAGCTTTATGTACTTTTAGTTTTTATTGTGGTATTATAACCCACAGTTTTGCTTATTCCTTTTAACACCTGTGTATTACTTGTTTTGTATTAAATTTATTATCTGTGTTTACAATGATATCATGGACATGACATAGTCCACCAGTGCCCGAGGTCTTAGATACAGGAGCAGTTTTTCAAGGACTTTTTAAATTATTATTACCAGTCACGCCTACTACACGGACGTGATAACACCCACCATCCGTAGCTCGTTATTCAAATACTTAATGTTTTGAAAAAAAATTTGATAGTTATACAAATAATGTTGTTACACATAATTTATACACATAAATGCTAAAATAGTGCCTTAAAATGTACATTTTGCAAATGTCTTACAGACACATTTTAAACTTGTATCTTACCATAGTATTTCTTTTTGTTTTCAGTGCTTATAGATTAAATTATTTTCTTATATTAATATTAGTATAAGATATATACAAAGATAATAGAAAACATTTATTTAAGGTTTTGAGGTTATAAATACATATATTATTCTGCAAGCCGTCATCACCTATAATTATGGCAACATTTAACATTGCAAAATTTATATTGTTAAGAGTCCTCTGTATTTGTTTAAAAATGTATACTTTTATGTTCATTGTAACAAAATTTGAAATGAAATAGGAAATACTTGCGAATATAAAGCTACTAACAGTGTTGTTATCTAGTACATATTAAATTTACAATGACATGTTTATAAGGATGGCTTGAAAAATACATCAACAATAATCTATACCTAGCCAAAACAAACAAAGAGATTTTGTCTGTCTGTTCCGTGTCACTTACTAAAAAGCGGTTATTTTAATTTTTATTTTTTTATAGCTTATGGGAGCAAACGAGCTGAAGGTCCACCTGATGGTGAGTGGTCACTGTCACCTATGGACATCTGCAATATCCGGAGAATTGCAAAAGCGTTGCAAACCCTACTTCTTCAGGAACCTGTACACACGGCGAAGACCCCCATATTATAGCGCACAGGGAAAACCTCTGGTGGCAGATTGTTCCACAGCCTGCACGTGGAAGGAATGATCTTGACGCACGTACAGTGCTAGTATGCCAAGCATCTAAGTGGTGTGGATGGAATCTGTCCCATCGGCGAAGAGTGCGATGGTGGAAATGGCGGTTGTTGACAGGTCTCAACGATGACAGTGTTTTAACGACTGTTTTTGAAGCTTTAAGTTCTTGATATTGCTAAATCAAGGAAAAAAAATATTCTTCTAAAATAGTAGACAGAAATTGTACATGATAATGAAACTATACCAATAATTTTAGTCATTGTTGATCTTGTTTTCACAATAGGGAACTGTCCCCGCCTTTCCCATTTGACGGTATTATATATATATGCTAGGATTCCTGTCGAGTCCAATTTGGGCTGCTTGAGGTCGTATTTTTAATCAGCTTTTAACATTATGAGCTGTAATTGTAGTCAAATTTTAACAATAAAACAAAAATTATAAAACGCATAAAACCTAATTAACTCGTCGAATCTTTTTATGTTTCGATCATATACCTATATAAACATTCGAAATTATTTGAAACTATGATAACTCATTGAGTATTTTTCCATCTTTTTTATATTACTTCTTTTAAGTTGGCTGTCAATCTATTACAGAATATTTAAATAGAAAATATAGTACAACCTTCTAATGAGTAAAATAACTAAATAAAATGTTGTATTAGAAACCATATAAGAAGAAAAATGTTAATATTCGCATAATCAATTTATCGACTTAGTTTTTTATTTTAATATCTTAGGTATTTTCAAAATTTAAGAAATTTAAGTAATTACTAAGAAAACGGTAAACTCACGTTTATTTCGTCGAAATTGTATATTTTCGATCGTTTTATTAAGCTTTAAAATTAGTGATTACCATGTTAGTTTCTGTAATAAAACATTTTTCCACATGTTTGAGGATTTTACAAATATCTAGAGGCATTAGAATTTGGCGATACCTTATAAAGGACAGTAGAACTGTAGAAGCTAAGAAGTTTCGTAACATTATACAACTTGTTTCATACCTGGAAGCCATAACCAAGGAAAAAGAAATTTGATAAGATACTATAAAAAATTTACACAGATACTTCAAAACTCTCAGCAAGCGGCTACGTTGGTGTTTCTTGCCGGTCCCCAGAATTGAATTCGCTACAATAAAAATGTTGCCTAAAAACATCAGTATCTAAAGAGTCTATTCCAATTTTATAAGATATTAATTTGTTTAAATCTACAACTTTAGACAAAAGTTAATACTGTGTAAGATTTTCAATGAGAGGCTAAATGTACTTGGATAATTACACCGGCACACAAAAAAAATTAAGTAGAATGTGCATTTGACCGGGCCTACCTAAGGGTACGTATTTCGATCCGCTAAATTCGAATTCGAGGACCCCTACACCCGCGAAATTTCGAAAAAACTTCGAAATACCGTAAAAATGATGAAAATTGGCAGTTTTAAAAAATACAAATTTTTTTTGGAACTGAACTAATGGATCCGCTGAATATGAATCGAAACTTTATTGAGACCACAAGCCGTTTTAAATGTAAAAAAAATTACACAATTCCTCCAAAATTCCGTCTTGAAGACTTAATTGCTTGTGCCTGTAACCAGGGCACCACATTCTTTTTTTTTGTGTACCGTTGTTATTTATTAGAGCACGTACAGGAATGAGAAGACATTAATTTTAAAATAATATTTCAATCTAAATTTCAAAGTTGTATTATAATTATTTGAACAATGTGCATTATATTCAAATTTTATATTAACATGAATATTTATTGTATACAGATTTAATTTAGGAAATGTTTGTTTGAATTTTTTCAGTTGTAAATTGGAGTAAAATGAAGGAGCGTCCCGGCGCGGGACGGAGCGGAGAATAACACATGGGGTGCAGCGAAGGGTGCGGCGGGCGGCCCACTGAAAAGTGCGCGGGTGGGGCTGAACAAACTCGCGGGGACATACAACTGCGGACTCCCAGTATTGAAATATTATAAATGTAAATACAAATGTTACAAGTCACGGAATATTTGCAGGAACGTTAATTATGCTGTCATCATCATCATCACCATCTCTGACTTAACCGAGTTATGTGTGTTTTAAGAAATTAAATATCACTTGCTCTAACGGTGAAGGAAAACATCGTGAGGAAACCTGCATTCCTGAGAGTTCGATAAAAGTTCTCAAAGGTGTGTGAAGTCTGTCAACCCGCACTGCGACAGCGTGGTGGACTATGGCCTAACCTCCCTCCCCATTCTGAGGAGGAGACCCGGCTCAGCGGTGAGCCATCGAAGGGTTGTAATGATGAATGTGTATTTCTAAAAAAAGTAGTGTAGTTAGATTTAATTTAAAAAAATTAAGAAAACATAAAGTAAGTTTTGGTGCTTTGTTTTCCCTATGCACAGACGGCGTGCGTTTGCAAGTAATCAAACGCGTGACGTCACTAAGATATGAATAATTAACAGGAAAAGGATATGTTTATCTGAAAAAAAAACATCCAGCATGTTACCATATTTCCTTGTGAACTAACTAACGGTCTACCGTTAGTTAACGGAATTCCATTTTTTTTTCCAAAATGAAAGATACCAATGAAAGTTCCGCTAAAATTGGTTCAGCTTTTTCAGATACTAGCCGGAACAAATAGGCAGATGTTTTTTTTAAGTTACGTATGTACCGTACATACTTTTACGTGTATATAGTGAAAAAGATGTTAATTTGGGATTATAAACAGACACTTCAAATTTATTTATATTATGTGTACACGATGTAAAGATAAAATTGAATTTCACTAGACACACACACACACACACACACATTGATCGACACAGTATGATATTTACTTTCCCAAACACTTTTACTTCAATTAAATTAAATGGATTTTTTGTTCGGTCAGGTGCGAGTGTGGATCTCGGAATGGGATCATTTTTTTAAATAAAAATTACTAGTAATTAGGATTGCAAACTACCTACTAGCATTCTTGTTCTTATTAAGCTAAATACTTGTGTTAGCAGTGGGCCACGTTAGTAGTCCAATGACTGGGATTTAAACTCACAACCTCTCGATCGTTTCGATCATGAGTCTAACGCCTGAACCACTGAGCTACTGACGTTTCAAATTAATGCGTCAGTAGTTTTTATCTATATATTAATTGTTGGAGCCTATCATTTTGTCATCAAAAATGCATTAGAAATACGTAAAATTAACTAAGATAAACATTACACACATACCTTGCATATCTGTGTACATAAATGAAGAAACGTTAGTTATCAATTATTAGGTCATTAGTGATTATATTCTCTTTAGTTTTAATTAAAATCTATGATCATATTCTAGGTGTAATATTTACCTATAATGTTCATACTTAAAATTTAAGCGAATTATGGTCGAATTTTGACCACAGTCGGCCGCTAGCTATATCACGAGTGTGTAATTAGTTCAAAATTGGTACAAGGAAAACTAACAAGCATGGCTTAGTGCAACTATGATATATCTTTAACTACCAGACTTATATTAATCGTACGTTTTATTAAATCTAACAAACAAAAAAAAATTATCCGATTTGGTGCAATCGTTTTAAGTTACGGCTTCCGCCTTACATATCTACATAGGGGGCGTCTATAAACTACGTGAGATGTGTAAAGGGGGGAGGGGGACGAGTCAAATCTCATCTGATTTTACGTTGGAGAGGGGGTCTCGGCAAATATCACGCAGATTTTTTTCTGATTGTAACAAAAATAAATATACTATTTTGGTCTATTTAATCCAGATTGTACATGCTTAAGATTAACCGTAATACGATTAAGATTATTCACTAATTCAAAAAAAAAAATTTCACTCATACTTCGAAGTTATACATCTACTGACTGTCAAACCAACAAATTTGTTATATATCAAATAGCTCAATTTAATAACAATCCCACGCGTTTACCTAAGAAACCCACGTATTGAAAAATCTTACGTGATATTGGGGGATGGGGAAGGGGTTGAATAGAATCTCACATCTCACCAGGCGGGGAGGGAGGCACAGAATTTAAAACAACACCTCACTTAATTTATGGACGCCCCCATACAGGTGTAAATACAGGCGATCAATAAATGTTTATATAGATTAGTGAGGATTATAAATAGATGATTTTAATTAAGTTCAAATTTAAAAAAAGTATTTGAAGTTTCAGCAAAAACCTTTTTGAAAAAATCAGTATTAAAATAGTACAACAATAGTCAATTTTAATGTGTATTCTACATAAAAATTGACCATTTCTTATATCTAAAATAAAACTGATAATAAAATTAAAATATGAATATAATTTAAAAAATTACCTGTGTAATAAGGAGGAGGATTTTCCATTTTCAGTCTGACACGTCTGACTGATTTGAATACTTCGTGAACAATAACTGGATTTCTATTATATTAATGTTTATAACAATATTATGCTCATTTTTGGAACGCCCAAAATTGGACATGAATAATATAAAATCCGTAAATTGCAATCGCCATATTGACACCAATTTTAGAGTTTATTATCTATATCTATACTAATATTATAAAGCTGCTTTGGAGTTTGTTTGTTTGAACACGCTAATCTCAGGAACTACTGCTTTTTTGATTGAATTGAAAAATTCTTTTGTGTTGGATAGTCTGTTTATCGAGGAAGGCTTATAGGCTATAAAACATCACTCTGCGACCCATAGGAGCAAATCTTCACGCGAATAATGCCCCTCGCTACGTCGGCGGTCAAAGCATTACATTGAATTTATATAAATATCGGCATTATACATTAAAACGAAAAAAAAACTTGTTGTCTTTTAAAATATTTAGTCGATTAGTTAAATTAAAAAAATGCCGCAAGAACTATTGGACGGTGTCGAGTTTTTATAAAAAAATTTAAAACTTAAAATGTTATCGCTAACTTAATAGAACAGGAATACTAGCAGTTTGGATTACAAACTACTAGTATTCCTGTTCTTC
>JAOPUB010000004.1:1461063-1471404 GCA_027564055.1 Neptis clinioides
GGTTGATGGCCGCTGCGCCGGGCGCAGCCCCTGCCGTTGTGTCTTCGTCCTCTTCCTCTTCCGGGTCGAACTTAAGCATGAGTTGTTTAAACTGAATAACAAAATTACATTATAGTATATTCTGGAGAATTACTGAGAATTAGGAAAACTAGCCCACCCGCGCGACTTTATTCGCGTTATGATCCGCTCCTATGAGTCGTAGCGTGATGTTTTATATCTTATAGCCTTCCTCGATAAATGGACCAACCAATACCAGAATTTTTCAATTCGAATCAGTAGTTCCTGAAATTAGCCCGTTCAAACAAACAAACTCTTCAGCTTTATAATATCAGTATAGATAGTATATTATGGACAATTTCTGAGAATGAGGAAAACTTTTAAACTAGATTATTTTATATTATTCTACCAATTCATAAAGGCTAATTAAAACGTTAAAGTTTATTTAAAAAAAAAATACGAACACTGTTTCTTAGAAATGAACATTTGTAGAAATGATCTCTATTCTTAATCTAAATGCTTGGGAGCAGATAACCCATGGTACTCTTTAAGTTCATTGTATTGCTAGATCAAATGAAAAGTTTAAATACTAACTTAATAATAAAATTAAAAAAATAGTTGGCATCTGTTTAAGTAAGGTATATCACAAATCTAAACCTAATTAATATTAATATTATTAGGAATATTGATAATATAAACGTAATGATTGATAAATGACAGAAAATTTAAAAAAAGTCTTCTCCAAAAATAAAGATAGTCTTAAGATTTTATAAACCATTTAGCCATTGAGATCAGGAATCTGTCAAATAAATGAAATATTTTAAACATATTTGCCAATGTTCGGTTAATAGGTAACACTTTGTTTTTAGAAGTTGTTAAAAATGTTTTAACGAGTGCAAGTTAACGATGACGTGCATAGTACTGTTGATGTTCTCACCTCGAGGTAATCATCAACTAAGCGCCGGCGACCACGCTCGTCGAGCTCGTCCTCGTCGTCGGAGTCCTGCAGCTGTGTGATCGTGGCCTTAGGCTCGAATTGTGGCGCGTGCCGTCTCGACACCGCCTTTTCGTACACTTTCACATTTTCCGACGGGGAATATTGGCCGATTTTCCTACATCATTTAAAAATAAAGTATACTGGATAATGAATTTGAACCATTTAAATTTATTTTATGAATTGTTCTTTAGACCATCTATTTGTGTGACCGGTTCAATTATTATTTCAGGTCTAATATTAATTTTAAAGATAGTAAATGTGTCTCAGTTTAAAGTAGAAACATGAATTTGTAAAAAACTTACGCATCTGTGAATCCATATAACTGCTTTAGATGCTGTTTTAGCACGAGTAAGAGGAGACAGCCGCGAGCCTGGCGCATAGCGTCCCGCAGAGGTCGCGTGTGCTCCGGAAGTCGCGCTACTAGCGCCTCTGCCTCTTCTTCATCTTCCTCCTCATCGAGGGGTTCTTTCTCCTCGTTCTCTCCAATACCCGTCTTTATCAAACCCTGTGTTTCGAGGAAACATTAAAGTATCTTTAACGTACTTGTAAATTGGGGCAATTGTATTGTATTGTAAAAGTAAAATTGTATTGTACAAGGCAATGCAATAATTGATTTTTAGTATTTATATTGCAATATTATAAATCTTACCTCTCGAAAAAGTTGTAATAAATTTGATCCCGACGTAGAAATAATAATATCAATATGGTGTATTATAAAAAGGGGTTCATCTTGAACTTGATATGGAAAGTAGCTTAAATTATCGGCCAGGTACAACATTTGATCCAATGGAGCAGTCTGTAAAAATGAGTTACATTGCATATAACAAACGTAAAATTGCAGAGGAAATACATCTGGTACAGAAAAGATGGAAACTTACAGAAACATCGTCAAACTGTTTCAGTAGCGATAAGACAAGCGCTCGTCTTTGTGGCCGCGTATTACGCAGCAATGAGTATAAAAAACCATTAAGCGCCGACGGCAGATCGTCTTGATCCTTTTTTCTAAAAAAAATATTTATTTAAATTCAATGGCAGATAAAACGACCCTAAAAACTTTAAAGCTTATAAACAATTATATAACATTTTATAGCAGTAATGTTAACAGACACACACTACTAAGATTTCCTAAATGATGAAACATTAAGTAAATCGATCGATCTAATGATAATATATTTTAGAAACAATTTGAAAAGTTCTACAGACTTAAAGTCAAAGTCATATATAATTTCTTACCTAAATCCTCTTATAACACCTTTTTTACTACTTTGAATAATTTTTTGTAATTGATATGACAACTTTATACCAAGCTGTGCCTTCATATGAATGAATCCTGGGTATTTTTTGTCAATCTCTTGTAAATGTTTGTCAGCTGTGTGTGATACTGTTACTTCAATGTCAGTACTCATGGATATTAAGTATGGAACAATCTAAAATAGAAAATGTTGCATTGTAAAGCAAATAATTTTTTATTTAGTAAATTTCAAAAAAATACAAGTAAGTTTTTAAACATTTTTCTTTTTTTTACTTTGTGTAAAAATAGAAATTTGAGATAAATATTACCTGCACGGGATGCACTAGTCCCTGAGCTAGGACCAGCTGCACCACCTTCATGGCGCTAGAGCGCACCACCGTGCTGGAGTGCAGGAAAGAGCCAAGGATCTCTTTGAGGTAGCTGGATGACAGTGGATGCCATACCAGATGATACGTCGCCCATCTCCTTTAAGTTCTCGTGCTTAGATCGTTTTGACCCTTTTAAATTGAAAAGTTAGAACGGAATATTAGGTAGAGAGTGTGATAGATGGTTTTATAAAATGAAAAAGAGTAGTATTGAAATTACAACAAAATTTTAATTCAAAACTAGTATTTATGAACTATTTGGCTTATTAGTATTAAATACTTAAAATAGCATTGCAAACAAGCACAAACTGCTTGAATAACTTTTTGAGATCAGACGAGGTTACAATGTGATACATACATTCTTTATCTTGCCTGATCATTCTTTGCTCTTCTTCCTGTAAGTACATTTCTATATTCCTAAGAACGTCCGCTTTCATTTCAATAGGTGCAAGCTCTGAAGTGAGGAGCTGATGATAGAATTCTTTGAGTTCCGGCCGCAACATAAATTCGTAGTGCCGCACGCAAACAGATCCTAAAGCTTTCAGCGTGTGCGTAACAAAGTCTTCGTCTTCTAATGCCACGAAAAACATTAATGTTCCAAATACTTGCTCTTTAATATCAATCTGTAAGAATTAAACAGATATATGCAATAAAGTCCAAAAATATTTCAATCAACAACATAATATCAATCACTCTGTTATAGTGTTGGTTTCTTTAAATCTCGCCTATATAATTAATATTACATTCGTAAACACAAAATACGACATGTTTAGCAGGAATCTTTATATCCTTTTAAAATACTTACTGCTAAGCCTTCTATAACTGTATTGTCAGTGAAGTCAAAGTATCTCAGCAACAGACCGACGATGAAGAGAGCTCGACGGAAATGCGGGCGCGTGTGCAACGCGCGAGTCATGTCAGGATTGCGCTGCCAACTGTGCTTCCATTGCAGAAGTACACCTATACAAATAAATGGCCAGACATTGAAAACATCTTGTGACACCAGCTGCTTGCGTCTTCAATAAAGTATATTGTGTAACAATGTAAATCACTTACCATGATATTTGTTAAAGACATCTCTTATAAGTTTATAATTGTGCGTGAGACTGTTTACAATGGAGGCGAGCAGCGCAATGCAGGCAGCAATGACAAGCTGCCCACGCTGCAAGATCAGCTTAACAGCGTCCTCTTCCAGCTGCGCCAGGAACACTTCGCTCGGGTGCTCCATCAGGGGTACAACGAGTTCTAGAGTAAGCGCGACTGTTGACATTATCTGTTGCTCGTACTGATTCTGCAATTTTATAACTACGATTAATCATAATCTATACTAACTTATTCTGTTCATCCTTAGAACATATAACAATTATTTACTTATAGCAATTTATAGAGATGTACCGACCAGGAATTTGGCCAACTAGCCGATTAGTCGTTTGAAAGGAATCTGACTAATCAGCTAAGCTAATCATGGTCTCGAGAGCATTCATTTGGAAATTTCTGTGACACTTCGTTAACAGATGATTTGCACGCAAGTCGTCACGACGCCAGTGAGAGCGAGTCAGCTCATGTTTTTGTATAGTTTTTAGATTTTATTGATACATGGATGAGTTATTATATCACAAAAAATAAAATCTTTTACATGTTTCATGAGTCTTCAAAAAAAAGCTTTGAAACTGTGAAAGAATATATGTATGTTATATTTTGACTGTAGCACAGGTATTTAATGTTTGAGGTGGTTTTAGATGGCTTATAAACATGTCTTATGATTTTTCCTATCAATATATTTCAGTACATAATGAAAAAAAAACAATATTAAATATTTAAGTCTACCGTCTCTTGAAGCTGTTATGAAATAAGATTTCTGAATAAACGTCATCAGAAATTAAAATGACAAATAATATTTTATTACAGTTTGTAATCTGATTCCCACCTATGTCGCCGCATGGCGAAAACAACAGTTATACCACGGTAAAGTTAACATTTTCCCTTAAATTAGATCTAATTCTTCCAATATAAATTGAAAAATATATACAATTTAAGAAGCCTGATAGTCGTGCTTACCGAAATCAGTAATATTTTGTTCTAACTAAAATGTTAAGATAGGTTGTATTGAAATAAAGTCTAAGGGAGCTTTGCTTATCTAATATACTTATCATTTGTAACACAAATTGGAAACTAACCTGGCACTTTAAACTTAAATATGGTTGCAGCGTTAATGCATGATTTACTAGTAATTGTGGTCGAATTTTCGCAAATAAATGCAACGTTGAGAGGCACGCCAAAATTCGCTGTGAAGATCCTGTACCTTAAATAGAAATTGTTAATTAATTTATTCTCATATTCTTCAAAAATATAATTGTAAAATAATGTATGAATAACTTGTATAATAATGTATTTACCATCTGTGTTTATTTCTTCCAGCTGAAGTAAATGTTCAATAAGGCAGTCAACAATTTGTTGGCAAGCTAGCAATAGAGATTTGGGTGGCTGATATATGATTTTCGTAGAGTCTTCCTTATCTTCTTTCGGTTTAAATAACTGTACAATCATAACAAATTAAAAAACGAAAATAATTTTAATAATTATAATTGTTGTTGATTTACTTACACTCATTAATAATTGTTGAAACCATTCAAGGCCAATATCTCTCGAAGACACTACAACATCTGTAATGTTGAGGACTTTCCTCGTCAAGGGATCTGCAGTGGCTGCAGTTATATCCAGTGCACCATGCCTTGTAGAGTTCGAACAAGGACTAAACCACATATTTTGAAAAACTTCCATTACTAGTTTTCTAATACCTTCCTCGTCATTCACTCTTCTAATCATTTTCACACAGATTTCCGGTATTTTAGGAAATTCAGGACATTCTATACAAATATCTTTCAATATTTTTATTACACGTTTCCTTACAGAAACACCCGTGTCCTGAAAATTCATAAGTAAACTAGATATAAGTATTATTAATTAGGAAAATAATTTTAAATCAAAACTTAATTACAATTTCTAGAAAAAGAAGTAAACATATTTCTGTATCTGTTATATATTAAGACAAGCAGACTCACCAATATTCTATTTGAGAGCATTCCATAATACTTGTCAATAAGATCGGGTCGACTGAGCACGAATTTTCCGACAAGATCCACGGCTGCTTCCCGCACAGCCGTGGACTGATCCAGAAAGGAGCGGTTCACCCCTATCTGCATATCCGGCCTCGCCAGCACCGCGGGGTCCGCCTCAACGATCATCGTCAAACATTTCATAGCTTTTGTACGTATAGCTATAGTATTCTCACATAAAATGACTAAAATCTTTCGTAAGTACCTATCGAAGCTCTGGGAAAAAGACCTCTTCGAGGCTAAATATTGCGAGATTAACTCGGCTCCACCGTAATCGATATAAGACTGCATAACTTGTACCTGTGTTCCACCCTGATATCGGAATGGTCTGATCTTATCTAGAAAGAAGTTCTTTCGTCGTTCTATTGTTTTGAACTTTTCGGCAGACATTATAGCACTCGAAACATGTTTCTTTGATTCTTTAATGCCACTATCACTATCATCATCGGCATCAGATTCCTCTTCGCTGCTCTCTTCCTTATGTTTCTTCTTTGACTTGTGTTTCTGTCGCTTTGTGGGTGATGAAGTTTTTGGCTGAACTACCATATCTCTGTACCACTGAGTAATATAAAAATGCCTTGCACAATTCCACGCTTGGTCTTTTTGTCCATTAATAGCAAGGTAATCGAGAAGGACTCTCTGCAGAAATTCGGTTCTTTCTTCATCTTCATCCAAGCCCGACGTAAGTGACTAAAAATGTGTTGGTAAATGTGAAGAATGTACTATACCAAAAACCACTTTTTAATAAAATTAATATTATAGAAAATATCAAAATTTACCTGTGGCTGACATCCATCCTTTTCTTCTTCAGCGCGTATGTCACGCATAACGGCGTCCATAGTGGCGAGTTTGGCGCGCGATGTCACGCTGTCCCGCCGCAGCCTAGACGCCACTAGCCCAAGGTACTCCAGCGACGCTACTCGCACCGGCATCTCCATTGATTTGTCTGACATATACTTTACCTGGAATTAGGAAACTACTGAGTACCCAAAAAAGTATTAACTTCATTATCATTATCGTTTGTCATATATTGGTAGAATACTCTACCGTTTCTGGTGTGCATATATAATTAAAAGTGCATTAAATTAACACTAATTTTTCTCACATACAAATAATATGGACACTATACTATTAATAAGAATTATGTGATTTATGTAATTAATATTTTTTGTCTTTTCCCATTTACGGGTAATAGTGACCTGGACCTTTAGAACAGGTGCACGTAGCCGTAACCAACGCGTAAAGGCCCTTTAAACAATTTAATTTAGAATCAACCAACATGTGAATTAATAATAGGTTCTATGAATCTATGAAATCCATTTATTTCTTTTTTCGTATAGAATTCTAGGTTTTAATTATGTTTATTTTTGAAATATGGAATTCTTTTTGGAAAATTATCATTAGGTTAATGGTTAGCGTATAATTTCGTCATCAAAACGGATACGTTTAGAATTCGAGTGTTTATGGAGTATGACCACCGCGTGGCTGTAAAGCGGCACGCATCATTAGCGACGTATACTGAGCGAACTATCATTGGTTTGCTCGCTTTCGTTTGGGAAATTTCGACGAAAGAAATGAATCCCGTGGTCGACCGACAGTGTCGGCAGACAATGACGACGATCGACAATGACGAATTAAAAACGATTGAGGGAGGTAATGATTCTCAATTTACATCTGAATTAGCAGCAGTTTTCGATGTTAGTATCAAAAGAATATTGATCCATTTGCGTCTAATTAGCAAGCTAAAAAGGCTTGACAAATAGGTGTGGATTGCACTGCCCAACGGGCATACATACGAAGGCACATAGAATGGCATTCTTACTTGTGAAAAATTAAACGATGAAAAATAGATTCTGGTCGACAATCGCAACCATCGGCAAGTTGGTTGCGATTGTAAAAAAGAGATGGTAAATGTAGGTTGCAAAAGTAAAAAAAGTGGTGGTCTAAGGCCGGTGTCATTCATAACTGCTTCTTACCAAACGGTATGAGCATTACTGCAGATGTGTCACTGAATGACGAACTGAACACAATGATGGAGAAGCCACACAGCCCAACCAGCTTTGATCATTCGTTAGGCCCCGCTGCGCGTTACGAGAACTAGGGTTGGAAGTTTTCCGTCATCCACCATACCAGACCAGACTAACGATTATTTTTTTCAGAATTTGGATAATTTTTTGGCGGGGTAAAAATTCAATAACCGAGAGACAGCTCAAATGCCTTTGAAGAGTTTGTTGCCTCCAATCCTTTCCAGTACACTTTAAAGAAAAGGCATCAATAAATAATCTACTACTACGTTGGAAAATGCACTGTTTGGTAATTATTTGGATCAATAAAATAAAAATACAGAGGAAAAGGGGCGTTAACCTATTTCATGAAAAAATACCACTTCAAGACCTATTAATAAAATTCATGATTAAAATTTTTAAATTTTTTATTAACAATAGACAAGGGCTTGGCTGCATCTCACCTGATGGAAAGATTCAGTCGAGGATATAGCACGCTTCTCTAGCAGGTGCCTATTCACACTTCTTTTAAAAATACCCAAATTGTAGGTATTCCGAAATACTGAAGCCGGTAAGGCGTTTCACTCCATCACTGTCCGTAGCAGGAAAGAAGAAGCAAAACGCTTCGTGCGCACAGGTGTATCTACTACAAAGTGGTGGAGACCCACACGGCGTCTAGTGGTTCAATGGTAAAATGGCAAAGCTGGCATAAGGCAGATAAAAAAAGCAACATAAAAAACCGACAGGCACGCAACTTTACGTAGATGCTACAGAACCTGGAACTTTCGCCGTACTAAGGTCTCATCACCAATGAGTCTTTTAGCACGATGATCAACCGAGTCCAAAGCATCGATATCCCAGGGGTGACACCAATACTCCGTACCTGAACGAATCTTGGCCTGATATAAATTTAAAATCTGTTCAGGCGTGAAGTACTGCCTCACTCTGTTCAAGATGCCAAGCTTTTGTGTGTACCGTGTATACATTCCACAGTCTTATTATTAAATTAGCGGTTATTTTAATTTTACAAATAGACACTCCTCCAAATTCTTCGTTAAACTGGACACAAATGATAACTTATATATCCAATAGGAAATTTTTAATCAAAACCGATAGAAATCAGCTAATAAAACATTATCATCTGCGTTGTACTTCAGTTCAGTTCTTCATTTTATGGCTTTTAGTTGTGCCAATTCGACACATTTTATTTATAAATGAAAATAACTTGAAACTTAATTGGTGTTAACGTTTAAATATCAAATGCCAATTGGTTTGTGACTTTGATAGTCCGTAATTTGCAAATGCGTCTTTAAATAATTACTTTAGAATCTCGTTTTTTTATAATCTCAGATTAGTTTAATTAAGTAAATTTTAATTATAAATAAACATCTATCACAAATTAATTATTAGTGCTTAATTTATTTATTTGTTACTCAATATAGTTCGATATTACGAACCCCAGGGATTTAACTAAATTTTAATATTTACAAAATTAAAATTAAACATTTTAATCATAGAACAAAATTTTGGGTAGAACTTCCCAATCCTTCTGTACGGTCGGCCAAATTAATTTCGAAACGGCACCTGCATTTTATTACTTCCGTTGTATAAATATTAAATCTGTTTCAAAAGTTGAAGGTGTAAGTCAAAAGTTCAGCGTTCATGATGAAATAACGTAAAAGTATTTCTTTTAAAGTATAGGAATAGAAATTATTTATAACTTTGCAAGAAAGCATTGAGGAAATTATTGTTTTACATATTCATTGAATTTTAATTCTAGCCTTATAGAAATAGACGTTATTCTAGATAATACTTGGATTTATCCTAATAGACGAATTTTTATTATCTAACTAGCCGACCCGCGTGACTTCGTTAACGCTGATTACAGTGGTTTTATTTACTTAGTGTCTTAATAAAAATATCTTTAACTTTGAATAACTATTTAATCATCTCGATAACTATGTTTAGCTCTTAGTGACCTTGACAACAAATGAACGGCTAGACTGTTTTTTTTACTCATAAATTGCTTTCGGTTGCGTTTTGTTATTCCATATCAGCTGCATTTTGTTATACCACATTTTATATTACGTCCAATCGGAAAGCGACAAAAAGTATCCTATGTCCTTCTCCTACATCCCCACCAATTTTTGGACAAATAAGTTCAGCAGTTCTTGAGTTATAAGTAGTGTACCTAACACGGCTTTCTTTTATATTTTTTTAAATAATGGAATTTTTATTATGTAATACATATTATGCCTATATAAATCTCATCAAACATTGATTTTTAAAAAGTTTATAATGGAAGCTCCCAGACTTTTACTACCGACATTTTACTTTTTACAAAGTACTTTTAAAACTTCATAATTGGTCTGCAGTCAGTCAATTTGTCTGAAGCTATGGCCAGTTCGGGTAGCAGTTTTCTGCTGAGAAGAACTGGCAAGAAACTCTAGTCGCTTTTTTCAAATCGCCATTGCTTATAAAAGTCTGATTTACAAAAGTACAATCATTCAGCTGAGCATCAACGTCATTTTGAATCCAAGCTTTGTCATCGTTCAAGTAATCCTGTACAGACTCACAGAGTAGTACGCTTTATGTATTAAACACTTT
Source organism: Neptis clinioides (assembly GCA_027564055.1). Taxonomy (NCBI): domain Eukaryota; kingdom Metazoa; phylum Arthropoda; class Insecta; order Lepidoptera; family Nymphalidae; genus Neptis; species Neptis clinioides. The sequence goes on from JAOPUB010000004.1 coordinate 1,471,401, forward strand.
TTAA
>JAOPUB010000004.1:1486243-1497211 GCA_027564055.1 Neptis clinioides
GATGTTTGTGGGCCAGGCGTTCCTTGCGATGAACCGCTCACGTGTATCTCAGGAAGATGTCGCCAAAGATGTGAAACAGTCGTATGTGGAATTGGTGCTTCATGCGATGAGAATAGTGGTCGTTGTGTTTGCAATACATTCTTTGTTGGAAACCCTGACCTATTATGTATGCCACGTAAGTGTGCTATGAATAAATTATGTTTATTAATTGTTGTAATATTAGTTCTCTTAATGTAGTCGTTTATCATCTTTATCATGTAATGTCAACTAATACCAATTTATAATTTTAATACGGATCATTCCATATTTTTATATGATACTAGCTGTCTCCGCGAACTTCCTTAATATGAATTTTTACTTAGGCTACCTGCAGTAATTACTTACCGTCAGTGACAACTGGTTTTTATTTTATTCCGCGCGATTTTCCCGATTTTTCTCTTTATTAAAACTTTCTTCAGAGTTGAAGTAATAAATAATAAAAACACCCGAATTGGTTCAGCCGTCTTCTAATTTTGCAACCAATTCAGATATTTATTTCTATAGATAAAATTACAAAAAAGGAGCTTAAAGAAGGTAAAAACTTCAAACATAATTTTTGGTTATAAAGAGTGAATTACTGGGATCGACTCGTGGTCCAATTTGATCTATGGAATGAGCATATAAGTAACATGAGCTGCTTACTCTATACTGTTAAGATTCTATTAAAATAATTAAAGTAAACACGCTGCCTTTATTCAGAGGTATATTGACTTCGCGTTTTTTTTGTTCGTATATCAAACACGTCAACATCTTAAAAAATATTAGAGATAAAATTAACAAAGTATAAAAATTACTAGTTTTATAAGTTTAAATTAAAATACCTGGACCCGAGCAATTGAAAACATTAAATTTGCGTAAATTTAGATTTTGGGTCTCTAAAGAAGAGTCTCTCAAAGTTACAGGAAAATGTATACTGGCTCCGTTTCAGCTTTTACAATCAGATAATTTCATATAAAATGACCATTACTCTATTAATAATGACTTATGAATCTTTTGATTTCAAATTATATTTTAAGGGTTATAAATGTGTTATAAATGTACTGTTTATTAAATTTAGCGAATTCTGTATGTATTACTATTTTTCAGCTGTTATTCCACCAAATTGTGACCCAAGCTGCGGTCAAAATGCGCATTGTGTATATGGCACAACTAATGTTTGCAAATGTGATAAAGGATACACAGGAAATCCGTATAATAAATGCCTCTTGCGCAAGCAGGTTACGTGTGCCAGTACATCTTGCGGAGCAAATGCAGTATGTCAACAAACAAAGTATCATGTTGAATGTTTATGCCCCCCTGGCTATTTAGGCAATCCTAATTTACAATGCGTGGACGTTGATGAATGTAATTCAAGACCTTGTGGAGAAAACGCTATTTGTTTCAATACTCCAGGAAGCTTTAGCTGTATCTGTAAAAGGAAATATGCTGGTAACCCGTATGAATTATGTACACAAGTTTCTATTTCAAAATGTATCGATGGCTCTAATTGCATATGTTCAAAGAATGAGACATGTCCCGTAGGCTACATATGTGAGAATTTTAAATGTATAGATAAATGCCATTCTAAAGTTTGTGGACCAGGGTCTACTTGTGAAGAAGGTAATTGTGTCTGCATACCGGGTCACATTGGGGACCCAAACGATATAATGCAAGGATGTGAATTAGATAAAAAATGTATTACCGATGGAGAATGTAAAGATTCTGAAATTTGTTTTCAAGAAGGTAAAAGTATTCGCAGATGTGTCGATTCATGTAGTAAAAAACAATGCGGCCCAAATTCTTTGTGTGTAAGTGCTAATCATCAAGCTAATTGCATATGTGCAGATGGATATGTAGGAAAACCAAGTGAAACTAAATTTGGTTGCCATTTACCACAAAGGGAACCTAATGAAGTTGAATGCAATATTAACACCGATTGTACTGCACCCAAGGTGTGTGTATTCGTCGACGGTAACACTAACAAATGTCTCGATTTATGTTTAACCATTGCGTGTAGTGCGAATGAAATTTGTAAAGTTATAAGTGGAAGCGCTCGTTGTGAGTGCAAAGAAGGATACCTTTGGAATGCAGTAAATTCTATGTGCGAACAACCAACAACACCAAACTGTAGGAATGATTTTGATTGTGAAGATAGCAAATCGTGTCAAAAGGATGTTCTTGGAGTAGATAAATGCATTGATTCCTGTCTAGCATTTACATGTCCACAAAATTCAAAATGTGTTACAAAAAATCACAAAAGTCAATGTGAGTGTTCGTTAGGATTTATAGGGAATCCTAATAATCGTGAAGGGTGTTTACCATTTGACAAGAACGAATGCACTAACGACGTTCAATGCAAAGAAGACGAGGTTTGTACATATGTAAAAAATGTAAGAAAATGTACACCTGCTTGCCAACAGATTGTTTGTGGGCCAAATACTGTATGTGTAACTAAAAATCACGTTGCTAAATGTCAATGTCCGTTAGGACCATTTACCGGAAACCCCGAAGATCTTAAGAAAGGATGCCAACCTGTACCATGTGTTTATAATATTGACTGTCCAGTTGATAAAATATGCGACCGTATGTCTCATACCTGCGTAAGTGTATGTACTGAAGACAGTTGCGTTGAAAATGCAGTATGTATTCCCGATAACCATAAATTCAGATGTCAATGTCTTAGTGGCTATATACCAGATCCATCGCCACATATAAGTTGCAAAAAAATAGAGTTATGTAACATTAATTCCTGTCATCCGACTGCAGTATGTGAGCCCCTACTTTCTACCTATGTATGCAAATGTCCAGTCGGTTACGTAGGTGACCCGGTGAAAGAAGGGTGTAAGAAACAAAGCCAATGCCCAAGAGGAGATGATGATTGTATGGCAGAAGCCGTTTGTATAGATGGAAAGTGTGTTAACCCATGTGAGAAAGCATGTGGTGTTAATTCTGTATGTCAAGTTATCAATAGAAAAGCCATTTGTTCCTGTCCTGAGGGATACGAAATATTACAAGATGCTAAATCGTGTAAGAAAAAAGTAATAGGATGTACAAACGAGCTTGATTGCGGTAGTGATATCTGTTACAACGGTCAGTGTTTTACAACTTGTAGAAATTCGAGTCATTGTGACGCAGGAGATACTTGCTTTAAAAACTATTGTGTGACCCAATGTAATAAAAATTCTCAATGTAGTGAAGGACAGGCCTGTATGGATGGTCAGTGTTTGATTGGTTGTAGAAATAATGAAAATTGTCCAAACGAAGAATCATGTGTTAATAATAAATGTATAAATTCATGTCAGGTCTCAAGGGTGTGTGGTCCAAATGCAATATGCTCGCGAATTGATCATAATATAAAGTGTGAATGTCCTCAAGGATTTGAAGGATGGCCAACTCCGCAACAAGGATGTGTTCGGAAATCGGCTTCCTGTACACGAACATCAGAATGTCCCCCAGACCATATGTGTATAGGTTTTCTTTGTCAAGTCCCTTGTCAAGATAATTCAAATTGCGCCATGGGAGAGAAATGTTACGATAATAAGTGTCATAAAATGTGCCATACTAGTAGCACCTGTTTGCCCGGTGAGCATTGTAATGCAGGAGTCTGTATACATGGATGTAAAAGTAATTATGACTGTCTGCGTAATCAGCTTTGTTTGTCCAGTGAGTGCAAATGTGCATCTGGTTTTGAAATAGTCAATGGAGAATGTACAAATATTAATGAATGTTTAAATAATCCATGCCATCCTTCAGCTCAATGTATAGATTCCGAAGGTTCATTTAAATGTATTTGTCCCACTGGCGCTATTGGAGATGCTTACAAAACAGGTTGTTTATTGCCTAATCAATGTAGACAAGATAGTCAATGTGAACAATCTCTAGCTTGTATAAGAGGAAAATGTTCAAATCCTTGTCAAAGCGATGTTTGTGGCTTGAATGCTATTTGCAAAGTCAATAATCACAGAGCCTCTTGTGTTTGTGAAAAAGGTTATCTCGGGAACCCTATTGACAAGAAAACTGGTTGCTTCAAGGTTGAATGCATAAACGATTCAGACTGTTTGTATGATAGATATTGCAACCCCCGGAGTAACAAGTGTTCTGGTAGGTTTATTATCTATAAATATTATTTTTTCTCATGTTTATGACTTTAAATGTATTATTTTTTTTTTTGCAGATAAATGTGAAGATAGTTTTTGTGAAGGTGGTACTTGTAAAATTGAAAATCACAGACCTGTTTGTAGCTGTTCTCCCGGATTCGAATTTCTTAACAATAAGTGTGAAGATATAAATGAGTGCTCCAACAATTTGTGCTCCGTCAATGCAATCTGCATAAATTCATTAGGATCTTTCACTTGCACTTGCGTAAATGGTACTTTATTGGATACAAGTAGTGGTGCTTGTAAAATGCCTGGAGAGTGCACCAGTGATATTGATTGTTCTCTAGAAACTAAATTTTTCAATAATCATTGTATGAGTCCTTGTGATACCATGATCTGCGGTGTAAATGCTAAATGCTCAGTGTCAAATCATGAGCCTCTGTGCGAGTGTATTCCAGATAGTCAAGGTGATCCATATACAAAATGTACTAAGTTCCAATGTACAAAAGATTCTGATTGTCGTGATGAAGAATCGTGTACTAATAATATATGTAAAGATTCCTGTAGTCTACCACGAGCTTGCGGAAAAAATTCCGATTGTTTATCTAAAAAACATATTGGGCTCTGCTTTTGTACATCAGGGTATACAGGCGATCCTGTATTGGGATGCGTACCTGTACAGTACTGTTCCGATAATAATGAATGTTCTTCAGGAACAAAATGTGTAGACAATTTATGCGTAGGTAAGTAAATAATATTATATATGTATTTTTTCGGTTTTTAGACTAAAATATTAACGTATAATAGTAGTGTGAATCATGTACCTAAAATTTCTTCCCTATCACATTATGAATCGCTTTCAGCGGTTAAAAGTTTAGTATTTGGATGAATCTATAAAATTTTGGACCTCGTTGGTGTATTAAGTTACTGTGACTCACTCGTGAGGCAACGGGTTAGAATACAATTCCCCTCTGCTGCTGGAAGAGCATGTCCAGCGGCAGCACTCTTTGGTGATAGATAATCTTTTAACCGACTAATTGGCGACCACTGGCATGACATATCCCGGTCGAGCCTCATAGGGGCCAGTCTTAACCCTCTCTCTCCCATCCTGTTGATGTTATGGTTCTAGTGGACTATGGGCTCATACTTAGGGTTCACTAAAACCGTAACATTTTTCTCACATTCACATTTCCATCACATCACATTTTCCTGCCTCATTCTTTTTTCAAGGCATGACGAGTGTCTCTCTCTCTTTTATTTCCGATGACCATGCTCGTTTAATCCTTAAATGCCGTTATAATAATGTCACTGTAATGATTATAATAAAAATATTATGTTTTAGGTGTGTGTCAAAATTCAAGAGATTGCTTTAATGATCAGACTTGCATTCAAGGAACTTGCAGAATTACTTGTAGCTCAAATGCTTCTTGTCCAGATTCATACTTCTGTGTTAATAGCATTTGTACGAAAAGTATCAAATGCAACTCTAATGCAGAGTGTCTTGATGATGAGTTATGTAATAAAGACGGAATTCCGAAATGTGTTAAAGTATGTGAAAATCAACCTTGTGGCAGAAACGCATTTTGTACCGGAGCGTTGCACCGACATATTTGCAAATGTAAAGAGGGTTTTATTGGAGATCCAGTAAAAGGTTGCGATAAAAAAGAATGTAATCAAAACACTGACTGTCCAGATGATAAATTCTGTGATAAGGGCATGTGTAAATTACCTTGTTTAGTTTCTAATGATTGTGGTGAAAACACGATATGTGCCTCTGAAAACCATAAGCATATCTGTTACTGCTTGCCAGGGTATACGGGGGATCCTTCAAAAGGATGTACAGAAATAAATTGGTGTAATTTAGAACCATGTGGTAATGGAGCCGAATGTGTCAATACAAAAAGTAGCGCCAAATGTACTTGTCCAACGGGTAGTGTTGGAAATCCATACGACAAGGAGGGTTGTCTTTTAGCTTCAGAATGTAGATTTAATAGAGATTGTCCTCCAGGCGCTCGTTGCACTGTTATTGAAGGCGTAAGAAAATGCACTGGTAAGTATGACTACTACAATCATAACGTTGGATCATTCCATTTGTACAACTATATGGATTAATAAAATAACTAAAACTTTAAGATGCTTGTGAAAATATGATATGTGGAGCCAACGCAGAATGTGTAGCCACAAGGCATTCTGGTCAATGCAAGTGCAAGCCAGGTTACACGGGTAATGGTAGTAATGAAAAAGATTGTCGTCTGCAAGAGATTTCTTGTAGAACTAAAGCTGACTGTCCCAAGGAACAATATTGTCATAAAGGAATTTGTCAAGGTAATTGTTTTATATACGTATTTCTTTAGTACTTAAATAATTATGTGAAATTTTTCTAACATTAATTCTTTTAGGATTATGTGTTTTGGATGAGGAATGTGAAATAACTGAAAAATGCTACAACGGTCAATGCTTAAATCCCTGCCAATTAGAAAAAACATGCGGAATTAATGCAATTTGCCATACTGATAATCATGTTGCACAATGTAGTTGTCCTTACAGTTTCACTGGTAATCAAAATGTGGAATGTGTTAGAAGTAAGTAGCACTGTTAAATATCATAATTTTCGATTTACTTTGTACACGTAATGAATCATATTATATTGACCATGTGAATTACTTTTGTAATTTATTTTAGTCCCCCGGCTATGTGGTAACTCTGGCGAATGTGATGAAGGTTTTACTTGCAAAGATTTCTCATGTGTTCCTCGGTGTAGTAAGGATGAGGAATGCGCGCTTAACGAAAGATGTTCAAAAGGAATTTGTTTACGTAAGCTCTTGTTTTTTTTTTAATTATTAAATGGAATTAGATTTTTTTCAAACATATATTTTATTAAGTTTATTTATGGTTAATATTATTTTAGTGACCTGTCGTGTGGACAATGATTGTTTCCTTGGGCATATCTGCTTGTCAAACAGCTGCAGATATGGATGTCGACAAGATGATGATTGCAGGCAAGACGAGATGTGCAAGAATAATTACTGCCAAAATCCTTGTGCTAATGATGTTAATCCTTGTGGTCCAAATGCTTTCTGTTCCATAGTAGATAGAAAAGCGGTTTGTTCTTGTATCGAAGGCCTTTTACCAAACCCTACGCCTAATTTTGGATGTGTTCGAACACCGGCTATAGCATGCCAAACACACAGTGATTGCAGTTTAGGCTGGAGATGTGAAAACGCTAAATGTAGACCAACATGTAACGCTGATGGTATAGAATGCTTAGAGGGAGAACGGTGTAGTTCAGGAGTGTGCCGATACGCTTGCACTTCCGATGATCATTGTTCTGTAGATGAGATTTGTGATGGGCGGCTTTGTGTAACAGGCTGCAGAACGGATTCTCATTGTTTAAGTAGTCTTGCATGCATATCTGGCCAGTGTGGCGATCCATGTACACAGCCAGGAACTTGTGGAGCAAACGCTATTTGTATGACTAAAGATCATCGCGCTGTTTGTAAGTGCCCACAATACTTAGATGGAGATCCTCAAATTGCATGTAAACGAGTAATAACCACTTGTGGTATTAATAAAAATTGCGCAGATGGATTTAATTGTTATGGTGACTTATGCTATCCGTCATGTAGAGGGTAAGTTTTAGCAGTAAAAACTGAAATGTTATGTTCCAAGACAAAAAGTTGTCAAATGTAAATTAATAAATGTTACACATTTCAGAGATAATGTCTGTTTATCAAATGAAAAATGTATTCGTGGAATATGTAGACTTATATGCAACAGTGATGATGTTTGTAGCGATGGACATATTTGTGATAATAGAATTTGTAAACAAGGGTGTCGAAGTGATAATGAATGTGATAATAATCAAGCATGTTTGAATGGACAATGTAAAGGTAAAATTCTTCATAAAGTTCAACTCGACAGTTACTTTCATATGGCCATGTTAAATTAAACAAGAAATAGTATTATATTAACAATATATTAGCTATGCTCCAGAGGAACTCTAGGACTTCAGACCAAGGAGCGTGATTTCCAGTGCGTCACCTCTTCATCTCACACAATTATCGATATTCTACCCTATTAAATAAAGAAGTAAAATTTGATTGTTTGTATTTTTGTATGTTTGTTTGTTTGGAATAGGCTCTGAAACTGTAGGACCGATTTTGATAATTCTATTAGAAAGCTACGTCCTTCCCGGGTAGCATTGGCTATGTGGTGTTGCCATATTTATGATAATTAAAAAGATATGGGCATCTAAGTGCCATAGAGTGGCAATTCTATAATTTAGAGATTATTCCTGAGAGTGCTAAACCGACTTTAATAATTCTTTCGCCGACAGAAAGCTACACTATGCCAGAGTGGTATAGGTGGTACAGTGTTGCCATACTTTGAAATAGATAAGTCATTGCCATTTTGTTCCTGCAGTAGTTGTTGAGAAACAACTACTACAATATTTTTGACGAATAGAGGCGATACAGTGTTGCACATGTCACGGTTATTTTATAATAAATTCGGTTCGTTAAAAAAAGTGGGCGCAAAACTCACCCTGATTGTCAATATAGGCATGTAGATTATAATATTTCTTTAAACACCCGAAGCGAAGCGCGGGCCGTCCGCTAGTATTGAATATACTTCACCATTGTAAAATCATGCACCAAACCTGCTGAAATGTTGGGAGTATCAGTGAGATTAATGATGAAGATGAGATGAAACAACAATATTTCTAATATTATGTAATACTGCCTTAAAGTTCTTGTGGCAAGCCATAAAATAAATTTAATATAATTCCACCTCATCGTGGCTATGGTGTAAATCTAAAAAAGAAAAATTTAATAAATTGGTAGCCCTGAAAATGAATAACTATTGTACTTTTACTTATAATAACTATTTTAGGGTCACAATCCCTTGGTGCCATTTCGATATAAAATACAGTGTATCCTATAAACAATTATTTTCAATTTCATTTAACATAAATACGTGAAATAACAGTAAAAATAATATTTACAATAACCTCTGTATTTAAAGTAAAATATTTAACGACTTATAATAAAATAATATTCTACTAAGAGCCGCCATTAAATAACTTTATAGCCTTAGTTATAAAATAAACAGTACTTAACAACACAAATTATCAATAACCCTTTAGCACTTAAAACTTCAAGTAATTCTAATTAATATTAAGTGTAAAATTCCGTAACAATTGGAATTGGAAAAAATATATTTTGAAATTATTCGGATTATGATCATTTTCTTTACTTTTGCTCAAATACAAATTTTACGATTCTACGTCAAAAGTACACGATACGTTACGCTTCCTGTGGTATCGAAGTATAAACGAGTGTATGTGTATCTTTTGATTGCAGTTGATTTTTTTGTGTTTAAATAAACGTTATGACGTTGATTCTTACTCGGAAGGTCCGAGTTCAATCTCCACACTGGCACACACTTCTGACTTATGTGTGTTTCAAGAAATTTAATTGATATAATCGTGAAGGAAAACATCCCGAGGAAACCTGCGTTCTTGAGAGTTCCCTAAAGATCTCTGTCAGTGTGTGAAGGCTAAGGCTAAGGCTAAGGCTTCAATACTCGTAATGATGAAAAGACCTAGCTCCACAGTGGATCATTGTTGGGTTGTAGTGATGAAGATGAGGTCTATGCATTGTTCAAATAATCGGTCACAGATATGAAAGAATACCTTTTCATTTCGTTTAAACTAGTGGCAAACGAGCAACACTCTAAGAGCTGCCGATCCGTTTCTGACTCGCAGGAACCTGTACACTCTCCTTTAAGGGAGTATTTCTGTATATTGTAGCCATCTGGGAAAAATGACGGAGACAGATCATTCCACAACGTGCACGTACGTGGCGGAAAGGATCTCGATGCCCGAATGTTAGTGGGATGATAAGCATCCACATGGTGTGAATAAAATTTGTCCCAGCAGCGTAGTCTACGATGGCGAGAAAGGGTAGGGGTACTATATCGAAAAGTTCCTCGGATCATTCCCCATTGTACAGACGGTATAGGACACATAGAGATCCAACAGGGAGGTGAAGACTTGTCAGGAAGTCATCTAGACCTGCCTATAAGCACTGGATTATTGACAATACGAATATTCTGGTGTTGGTCGGAGTCAAGTGGAAGCAATTGGTAAAATCAAAATGAATGTAAGGTTCTTTAGTACTTCATCAATATAATGACGATATTAAAGCAAGATAGCATCAACGAAAATTGAGTTGTTCAGATCAAAATGAGTAATGTTTGTCAGATAATTGGTATTTGAGTGCAAAGCCAGCAGGGTGAGGTCGTGAAACACGAAATGCCAAACGGGTGCAGGTCAAGGCAAAACAATATCGTGCTGGAGAAATGAATTGAGCTTTCTTGTTATTAATGTATCAGAACCTGTATTTTGTTCGTTATAAAATGGCCGTTGGAAGAGACGTAATATAAAGATTGTAGTTGTATTTATTTAATAAGAATATGAGATTTTTTAACGCTGATAAAAAAACAAACTATTTGTACATTTCATGATTTTTTAAAAGTATTCTCTGACGTTTTACAAAGTTTTCTTTTAATTATTTTATTGGGTTATGGTTTTTTTATCTGTAGAATTTAAAAATCATACTTTCTGAACCCTAAGACTGCATTTCCAGCAGCATATACGTAGCGAAGAGAATCCAATACAATCGTTTGTATCGGTATTCAACAAACACATTCCTCGCTACTCACCCTCGCTCATCTGTAGTAGAAACACAGTCTTAGTCTGATAATCGATTTCTAAACATTAAGATTATTTTTTTAATTTTTATATTACAACACTATAGAAAATTAGCAAAAACTTGAAACATTATATTCAAGC
>JAOPUB010000004.1:1511896-1523712 GCA_027564055.1 Neptis clinioides
GATTTGTTTTTGACTGCCAATTATTGAAAGTTGTGATTTTATAGGATTTACGGTTAACTCATAAAGACTTACTCCATGCACTTATAGTATTAATATTTGAATTAATCCGTTCAATAGTTTTTGGTAAGTCTTCTATGTTAGATGTTAAATATATTTGCAGATCATCAGCATAGAGATGATGTTTAAATGATCAGTTAGAGTATTTATAAATATAGAAAAAAGGAGAGGTGATAAAACACCACCCTGTGGAAGCCCAGCATGGAAGCAACAGGGGGGGTGATAACTTATGATTAATGCGTATACATTGCTGACAATGATGCAAATATGAGTGGAACCATTTAACTATATTTGGCGAAAAATTTAAGTTTTGTAGGACTGCTAGAAAAACATCGAAATCGATAGTATTAAATGCATTAGAGAAATCTAAAAGAACTATTATGGTTAATTGTTTACTGTCAATTCCGTAACGTATATCATCACATCAACCGTGCTGTGGCCTGGCCGAAAATCAGATTGATAGATGCTTAAAATGTGATTTTGGTTTAGGAATTTTGAAATTTGGTTATGGACAATCCGTTCAAAAACTTTAGAGAGAGATGGCAGGATAGATATGGGACGGAACTGATTAAAAAGTGAAGGATTTGGAAGGGTAGAACGTAAGCTAGACGCCAGTTTTCAGGAAAAGTGAATGAGTTAAGCGAATAGTTGAAAATATGATGTAAAACAGGGAGCGCAGAGTCTAATATAAGATGTATCATTTTTCTACTGATTCCATCACTGCCGATTGCATCACATTTATTGCTGAGTTAAGAGCTTTAAAAATTTACTAAAAACGAAATCATGTTTTTTTTAGTGGTTATTATCAATTACTTTGTAAAAAAAAACTAAAAAGTTTTGTTCTTATAGTAAAAAAGTTGAAGTTATTATTTTTTAGGCGAATTCCAAATTTGAAATTTGTTACTTATAGTAAACCGGATGTGAACATTTAAAATCGATTTTTAGGTAACTTCGATCCTTCTTTTAAATTCTTTTTTACTTGTATTTACCTAAGCTTTAAATGTACTTCTCCCCCTCGGTGCTCTAGGCGGTGGGTCCGCCTTGTTCCAATTTTTTTATACAGTCGCTAGCTAATCATTATAACATTGTGAATCAGACATCACAATGTTATAATTCTTACCTTTTATGCAAGTCGAATTTAAGTACAGAGCACAGCGGGGCGGCCTCATGACACGAACCACAAGATCCACCCGCCATGACCAGCATGCGGCGCGCGCGCGCTCTAGGTTCTTCAGACAAGCTAACTAGGGCCCCTCGCCCAGACTTCTGTAAGCATTACATTACTAGTAAACCCGTCCACATTCGTAAACGGTCAATTTTCCATATATATATATTTTAAGTATGACATCATGGTCTGTCTATGTAAATTGGAAATAGTACAACTTTCTATCTGTATTTTTTTTAAATCAATTATAAAAAAAGTGTGAAATATACATCAAATACAGGGCCAAAAGTAAATACCTATACGAATTAACAGTTATTATTAGGTATTATAGAAATTATTCACCATATCAACTCTGACTGTCTTTAGTGCAACTGCTATTGAGGGATCTTGAACAGTTTTAATAGCGTCATCTAGAACTTGAGGTGAAATAAGGGGTAGTCGAACATGACTTAAAACTTCAAAACAATGACGTCTTCTGTTTGTAGGATCATGTTCAAGCCATTTTAATGCTGGATAGAGCACCTAAAGAAAACATTAGGTTATCAAATATTTCAGTACAAATATTCAGTAGTTATAACTGCTTGATTTCATTATTGCTCCATGTGTCCTCACTCTGTCAAACATGCACATTCGTTCAGTTAACTTTCAAGAAAAATTAAATTATTTCAGTATAAAATACCAGCTACTTTCTAGAATAAAATGAATCCCTTTTAATAAAATCGTGTTATTTAATGTGATCTTACTAATATTATAAATGTGAAAGTTTGTATGTTCCGATGTTAGTTACTAAATCATGGTTAAATGGAATTTAATCAAATTTGACACACATATACTTTATAAACTAGATTAACTCGTAGGCTTCTTGTAATCCAGGAAAAATTCGTTCCTGTGGGATATTGTCAAAATATCTTTACTGTCTCTAAATATATTTGTTTTCAAACAATATGTTGAAAATTATTTGCGAAGCGTCGGGATGGCTCGTTAAAATCGACCTATCTCGGCGCTATTATAAGTATAACATGTATTGAAATCAATTAAGATGTTTTTGTAGCTATTTGAGTGAGAAACATACAAACTTCCATATTTATAATATAAGCACAATATACAAGTCTCAAAATAATTAAATGTTTATTTAGTACTTCTTTTATATAAAGATGTTAATAAGAATAACATATTAGACACTACTTGGGCTTCATTATCCACTTTGAGTTGTTCGGATGCCAATAAAGTCACAAGTTGCTGCAAAGGTAGGTCTAATAATTCATCTCCATTCACTACCAGATTCCAGTTAGCTTGAGCATGTGCCAGGGCCTCTTCTGCCAGTTCTGTACAGTTATGAGTTTCAGCAAACCTGAAATATCAAATAATACATTTATACTTGCTTACACTACCATAAAACTATTTAATGTTAAAAAAATCAAATCATGATAATTTTCTATAGGATTAAATAATTTTAGAATAAGATAAAGACATTATAAGAATAACTGCAATATTGAATAGATTATCTTTACACTATTTAAATAATTCTAGCATTTAAAAAAGATGGCTAGAAATATGGTTTTCAATCTACTAGTATTAGTACTCATTAACCTACCTAATTCACATTATCGGACATGAAATCGGAACCAAAACAATTTAATCAGTAAATTTACCTAAAACATACAGAGAACTTTTTCTGTAGATTCTTTAAAAAAAATTATAATTATAATATTTACCTAAATATTCCAAGTGCATTTGATGGATGTAGTTCTCTCTTTAAATATTCACCACAGCCAATAACAAGCTCTCTCAATTGAAACATATCTGCTGCTATCATTAAGTGCTGCACGGTAGTTTTGTCAATTACAATCTCACCTAAATTAAAAAATATGATGATAAGTTATTCTAAATTTGTCGAAATGGAAACAGTCTCTCAAGATAAAAGCTCTCTTTTTAATACTAACCAGTATATATAAAATCAATTATCATAGGAAGTATTCCTGGAGGAACACTCTGTAACACTACCCGACCTTTTTGACTTTCTTCTAGACCTACATTAAACATGGCATCAAAATATTCACAGCTAGCAGCCAACACTACTCTGTGTGCCTATAAAATGAACACAAACTGTATTAATCAAATACATTTAAAGGATAAATATATATATTTCTGAGTATAAAAAAGAAAAAGCTATGGACATGATACGGTCAGGATATAAACTATACGTGACGTTATAGTAAATAGTTATGTAAAAGGAGTCATCATCAACTAGATAAGGAATACTCGTATAATTTTAATAATTTTTTTTTTTAAAAGACTACTAGCTAGCAGTTTGGATTCCAAACTACTAATATTCTTGTAATCCCCTCCAAGTAAGCTGGAATGCTTGTGTTGGGAGTGGGCCACGTCAGTACTCCAGTGACTGGGATTTGAACTCACGACCTATCGATTTTGTTCGTGAGTCCAACGCCTGAACCACTGAGCTATTGATTTGTTATTATTTGTTAAGTCGTTTCCAATCACAAGTCAACAACACCACCTCGATAACGCGGGAATTGTCCAGATTCCTATCAGAGAAATAATTTTTTTGGTTCTTCTTTAGAATATCGTACCCCCCCGATATTTTTGGAATATTTTTTTTTCGATATTATCCACCATCCTTAATGTATTTCTGAAAACCATCTCAGGAAATTCATAGTTTTTGAGATATGAATTTTTGAAAATTCCTCAGAAAATCTCAAATATTCACCTTCTATCGGCGAAAGAATTATCCAAGTTGGGTTAGTAGTCTCAGATATAATTTCCAAATTACAGAATTGTCACACTATGACACTTAAATAGCCATATCTTTTCAATCATTATAAATATAGCAACACCACATAGCCTATGTCATCCGGAATGGATATAGCTTTCGATCAATGAAAGAATTATAAAAATCGGTCCAGGTTTCGGAGCCTATTCGCATCAAACAAAAAAACAAATCATTCCTCTTTATATTATAGTGTTGACAATCAAACATGGTATCATGCAATAGACACAATCTAGAAAACATGACAGGAGAGATAGGTGAACAGTTGAAGAAATAAATCCTATAATAACTAAGGATTTTAAAGATACTCTACTAACTTCTCAAAGCAATGGGCACAGAATCATACACACAAAGGGTTTCAAAGGACGATATTGGAAATTACAGACCCATATCTCTCATTTTAAACATATATAAAGTTTTTGCAAAAGTCATTTTGGATAGTATATCAAACAGGCTTGAAGTAGAGGAGAGAGGTCTCAAACATGAGTTTGTTAGGCAAAGCTTTAAGGTGCAGGGGGTTCTAAATGCTTATATAAATATCATCAGAAACATATATAGACAAAGTAAGGCTAGCATCAAGTTGGAATAGCTAAGGGATTTCCAATTGACAGGGGAATCAGGGAAGGCAACCCACTTCACTGAAGCTATTCTTAGCACTTCTAGAGCAGCAAATGTTTAGGAAACTAGAATAGGAAGGGACAGGCCCAAGAGGACCCAAAAGTATTGGGATGCATGATACACATGTTAGCAGACAGAGGTAGAGAAATAGGTCTGGAAATGAAATCAAGCAAGACAAAAATGATTACAAACTCAGTAACTGTATATATAAGTATAAACAAACAAAAAAATTGAATGTGTTAATTAAAGTATATCTGGGTCAGATTGTATCTGCGATCAAATGTCCAAAGAGATTGACATAAGAGTTGATGGAAAAAAATTTGGGTACTGAAGGAAATCATGAAGTGCAAGCATCTCAGTATAAAAATCAAACAAAAGACCTTTAATACATGTATTTTCCCCTTCATCACATATGGCTGCAAAACCTAGGCCTTGACTAAAAACCATAGAGACAGATTTGCAAAATGCCAAAGAGCCTGATTGGAGCATACTAGGTCTAAATCTAAAGGATAATATTCAGCCTCACACATCAGGTACAAAACAGAACTTATAGACATTCTATCACACATTAACCAAGATAAACAGAGGGTCCACCTCTGTTTATCAGTTGTCGTCTCTGTTTATATATATGTTGCATTGCAGTCAAGTAAAATAGAACAAAATGGTGACAGTCAATTCAACAGGTGGGTCCAGGAGCCGAGACCACTAAAGTGGTGAGAAGGTGGGAGGGTGATTTTTAAATCACCTTGGGTCCTCATTGGCAAAGGGTCACAACAGATAGAAAACAATGGAAGATGTTGGAAGAGACTTTTGCCAAAAAGCACACTGAGCTTAGAGACATTCTCTAACTATTAGGAACAACAGGCTTATTACTATTATTACTACCTATATATATATATATACTAGCTTCCTGTGTGTTAAACACAATGTGGTTTCACATGGGTGCACTGGTGTAGAAAACATTTTAATTCAGAATATATTGCTATACAGAAATAGTCAGGTGTTCAGTACACTTTTATTATTAACCTACAGGAACAAGAAATTTATTAAAACTGGTTAAAAAATTTCAAGGCTTTCTTTTGAAAACATATACACATCCCCATTGACCGGTGATAGTAACTTTATTTTTTGAGGGAATGGATTTGGGTAAATGATAAGTTCTCACCCTGACTCTTGTTTTTCCAGATATTAGATCTATGTCACAAAATCTTCCATCTCTTCTGAAATGGTTTAAATTAAGAGAAACTTTGCTTGCATATTCACAACACTTGTAAGGTCTGGAACCCTCTTTGTTAATTTTGTCATATAAATTTGACATTGTTGTTCTATCAACTTTTAAAACTTATCATATTTTATTATTAGGTATTTCAATACTACTTTACATATTCACTGTTAACTTGATAACAAATTATTTTTAATGATGTATTCTCTGCAGTAAGAAAAGGAAATATTTAGTAGACAGGGATTAGCTGTTTATAATCAATGATTATGTCTATAATTTAATTATTTCACTAGTTCATGTATTATAAAATATTTATAACAGACAGAGATGTCGATGTCAATCACCAACAAAGACAAATCAAAAATCTCCAAAACTGTCACATTTACCAAAGATTATATATAACATTTATTAGCATTGATCTCTATAGTTTTTAAGTTACCACAGATCAATGATAATTACAAAGTATATGCGTGAGTGAGCTCAGAAAATATGTAAAATCTGACTTTTATAGAGAGTAATACTACATTTAAATTTTAATATAGATTGGGTTCGCGTCGATGGTTTAACAGATGCAATTATTATTATATATTGTTTATTTTATTTGTTATATATTATTACTTGTTACAATATTCAATTTAGTATTTTTATGTGGACATGAGATTCTTAAACTCTTGTACCCAACCATATTTACCTAATCACACTTTCCGTCCATTTGAAGTAGTCTTGACGCAACACAGATGTTGTCTGTTAATATGGATGAGGGTCACATCGGCTGTTGTTGTCTGGCCAGTGCTCGTGTGTGCTTCCTATAATATAGTGCAAGTGGAACTACAAAAATTGATCCTTATCGATTATTAATGTATACGGAATTGACTATCGATATTTTAATTTTTTTAGATATACGCTAGGAGTAAAAATGGAATTCTTATTGATTAATGATGAACAGGCAGTTATATATTTCATCTTTGGATCAGGCACACTCGAAGATCAAAAGTCAAACCCATTGTCGATCATAGTGCTAACGTCTTAAGCTAAAGCGACTACCAGCGAAGTTATATATTCCTGGAGCGCTTACACCCCAAGCACAACTAAATACAGAAATAAGAATGCTATTTCTGTGTATAATATTACTCTAGCCAGCGCTACCTTCCACAGAGTATATCGTAGCTGCATCTAAAGCTGTATCGCGACTACCACAGCTTCTCATTAAGAATATAACGTATATCATCAGTAAGTCTTGTGTCGGCGCGCTTAAAGTTGTCACTTATTTTAAAGTGTATACTTCCTGCTGTCAAATTCCTTGGCTTGAATAAAGTGAAGAGCGCATGCGTCTGACAATTTTCGCCTTTCGGCCATATTGTTATGACGCATACAGGATCATAGGTCTCCGCCAGTGACGAGTCTTCTCGCAGTTGACGTGGCTACTACGTACCGTCCCGTTCGCCCACTCCGGACGCAGCATACACGGTGACGAGGAATACGTAACTGGTGAGTACTGAGTAGCTCGTACTGAAGACATCTTGCGCTCTGCCGTCTGTCACGGTCGATTCAGAATATTATCATTCTTTACTATTATACCATATAGAATGTACAATACTTTAAACACTGAAGAAAACGTAGCATATGAATTATTAGACGCAATAGGAAAATTTCCTTTAAATGAGGCGAAGTTTCCTTTTAAACATATCTTCTATCTTTATAAAGTGATATGATCGTATCACTTTAAACGTTTAGTGTATCTAAAGTTCAAGGAGTACACGGAATGGTGACCTTGAATATTTTAGGTGAACAAAGTGGGCATGGACGGAATGGTGGAGGAGAACGGCACATCTGGCGCGGCGGGTGTCGCAGATGCGCTGGCGAGCGCGGGCTCTTCGGCCAGCTCCGCTCCCCACGTCGTAGTCACCAGCATTACGTTGCCAGTCCAAGCACCGTCGGCACAGGTCTTTATTTATATTCTTTATTATGACAATCAAAATTCGTATCACTTATGTTTACTAATTCAGTATTTGAAGTTACTATTTTTATATTATTTTATTTTTTTATAATAGAAAAATATTTTGCAGGTTCAATCAGTTATCCAGCCTAATCAACAGTCTGTTATACAAACAGCTTCTAATTTACAATCAGTGTTGCCTAAGGGAAATGTTATATTGGTTAGCAAACAAAGCTCTGTAATACATACCACTCAAGGAACTTTACAAACATTACAGGTTTAATAAACATTATTGTTGCACAATAAATTATATTCTATTATTCTGTTTATATGCTATAGTTATATTACACGTAATGAAATTCTAAAGAAAGATTATTTTTAAATTTTAGATAAAGCCTGAACCAAATACTGTAGTAAGCACACAAGGTCAGTCCTGCAGTGATGATAGTTGCAGTGATGATGATAGCCCTAAGAGAAAATACAGAGAAATGTTAACAAGACGACCCTCCTATAGAAAAATACTTAATGACCTTGGGGGTGCAGAGATTGCTGGTATGTATATAATTATATTGTTTTAAAAAAGATATTTGTACAGAGAGTTATTAAAGTGCTACATGTATGTCAACATTATTAATTTGGAGTGTATATTATAAAGTATTAGATATATAAAGAATGTGCTTTCTTGAATTGATATTTTTACAACACAGGTGTTAAAGAGCTAGACCAAAAGTTATGAATTCTTGAAAATATTATTTTATTTTAAAACCCATATTTTATCTCTGAAAGTTTTACACTTTATAATTAACATTCATATCTTATAATAACATTGGAAGGTAAACTGTTTTAAAATCAACAACCAAAAAAAGATTGTAGTATCAAGTGTTGGGATGTAAGAGTATGATAATAATTACAGAGAATCGCTTGGGAACTAAAGGATTGGATAGTGAAGTGTCGCTGTCACCTTCCTTATCGTTTGCACCAGGTTAGTTAAATGTGCTGCAGCTGACACTATTTGTTTTGTGTGCAACATGTGTCACTAACCTGTTCCAACATACTATGTGCGATTTTATTTTTATCGCTTATAACAATCAGCTTCTAAAATATTTCACCAATTTTGTTTCATTTGACCTATTCATAAACTTTCAACTTACAAGTTTTTCTCAAACATTTGTTTCATGAAATCATTTTCATTACTTTACAAGATTTATTCAATTGATGTAGTTCTATTTCATTACACTATAGGTAAAATCGAAATGAAATTTATTATTGAAATCGTAGGTTAAAGTTTAGTCTATATAATATAGATATAGTATTTTCGTTAATTATTTTATTATCCTAATATAATATATAATACTCATATTATATTCTTATTTATCACAACAAAACATCTTGGTTTATTTGTGGCGTGACTGGGTGACGTAATCGAAGCAAGGCGGTGATGACGTCATGATTAGTGTGAATGTGCTGAGTGAATAATGTTAGATTGACCAATATATATTTTTAGTTCTTATGAATAACAAAGTGTTTTAAGCATTTTTTAACAAATGTTAGTTTTTTTTGTAATTTAATTGTAAATAGCGAACTTTCAAATCGAAGTATAAATACAAGGGGCATAATCTTTATATGTGTAAACCCGGGAATTTAGATTTTATTGATTTATTTAAATGTTGACAATTGTATCACTTTGATACGTAATTATAAATATTGTTCGGAATGTAGATATCAAATGTAGGTATACTTAAAAAAAGGAGAACTAATCAAACGAGGCTATTTCGATAGTAATTCCAGCTGGAGCCATACAAACAGACGGCGGGTTGCATACATTAGCTGTATCTGGTACAACTGGTGGAGGCACAATCGTGCAGTATGCAACAAATCAAGATGGACAATTTTATGTACCGGGTATGTATTATTTTTCAAAATATATTTTTTTACGACTGTAAATGGATTAGTAACAGATATAAATAGAGGGAACGAACAAATCGTACTATTCTTACAGGTCCAATGTTAGAGGATCAAACACGCAAGCGTGAATTACGATTGTTAAAAAATCGAGAGGCAGCGAGGGAGTGTCGACGCAAAAAGAAAGAATATATAAAATGTCTCGAAAATCGAGTTGCAGTATTAGAGAATCAAAATAAAGCACTTATAGAGGAACTGAAGTCTCTGAAAGAACTATACTGCCAGCAGAAAACAGAATGAGATCCAGCCGGCTAACCAGGTGTGCCGCTGCCCTGCCGGTGAGAGCTCTGAGGCACACATTTTCGCTTAGTGGTACTATATGTACCCTTCATAGTCCAGGTTTTTGAGAGCCAAGGTGGACCGAAAACATAATTGTCATTATGTACTAAAACGAAACTTAAAAATACAACTAAAAATATCATTCTACACAATTATAAATTTTATCTGTTTTTATATTTGTTAAATTATATGATTGACATACTTGTTGAAAAATAATAATTAGTTATTATTTAAGTTTATTTACATTATGATTGCAATTTTTTATAAAGTGTTTATTTTTAAACAATTCATTAGTATACTTTTAATAAGTTATAATTTAAAAGTTTTTGCTTATGTTGATTATTCATCATTCCAACTTAATTTTTCGTATTCGTTTAGGTATTATAATTTGATCTATATCCAGTGCAGTTCTAATTGTATTCTTAGTATGCAAGATAGCATTTTTATAAAACACATTTATTTCTTAGAAATATTTTATGTATTTATTAAAACTTAATATTAAATTGGACTGCTGTGCCATTCTTTCTATATTGTATCACAATTGAATTATTTCTGATACTTTTCTGTGATGGGGCGAGGAAAGTGATATAGTATCCCATTATAAAAGAAAACATAATGGAGTAGATTGCTTGGGTATCAACACCACGCCACGGTGTTCGTAATGGATAAGCCAAAGGTAATATTTAGTTTTTTGTGCAATAAATATATTGCAATGTACAGTTTTAGCAAAATACCATTCAGTCCTTATGAAAAGAAAAATATAAATGAAATGGAAATAAATTGTACATTATGTATAGATAGAATAGATTATATTATGTATAGTGTATTTAAAAGTTTCATTTATTTTGTATATATACAAGGTATTACGTGTTTGTGAACGGAAGGTGATGTTGCATATCATCAAATGTGTTAACTGTTCTGAAATTATCTATGCAGATTACAATTTCGTACATCATTTCGGTTCACGAAAAATGTAAAGAAATATGTATTTTTGAGAAAGGGTGACAAGAATTAAATTAAGATTTTTATAAGTAGTCACTTACCATGTTGCCATGTCCATATCTGTATAGTGTTAAAATAGTTATATGTAATTTTATTTTATCTTAACTCAAGATGATTGTTACAAGACATTGCAATGTTTACTTTGAAACATGTCTCTCATGGCAAGTGACATAAGATATAATGTAAGACATTGTGGAAAGTGCCTTTAAATTTTAAATGAATAAAGTTTATACCAACATAGCTTTTTATGTTAACTTATACTATTTATTAATAATAATATTACTAACTGTTTTGATGTACGTTACTTTGTTTATTTTTTTGTAATATATGTAAAAACAAAAAAGACTCGCTTTTTTGACACTCAAACTGGTGAACTAATGGCATAGTTCACGCCATCTCGCCGCTTGCCTACTATGGCAGATAATAAGCGAGAGATCTGTTCATTGATAGGTTCTCCGCAATCACTCATACCAGTGAATTTATTAAGTAAATTAAACAAGGGAACTTCAGTTCTAATGAACACAAGTACGTGATTATTTATATAATACGTAATTAATGATCGTACTATGCTATGATCGAGTAACTACTAGTTTTTATTTAACATTATTTGACCTGCGATCCAGAAACAGGTTTTATCGTTCTATTATTACACACTAGCGACCCGCACCAGCTTCGCACGGTGTCTACTATAATATATAATTATATTATTGTACAGTATTATACATATAAACCTTCCTTAAGAATCACTCTATCTAATAAAAAAAACCGCATCAAAATCCGTTGCGTA
>JAOPUB010000004.1:1527515-1540379 GCA_027564055.1 Neptis clinioides
GTTATCTTTAGAGTTAAATCGTATCCTGAGACCTCATTATTGATCTTTGTGTTAAAATCCAGAAGTTAGCATTATTGGGACCCCGGACAGGACGGAACATGGGACGGCTTCCCACAAGCCTCGGCTCTAGGGGAGATTTCCAGCAATGGATGTCCCACGCCTGACACAATAAAGCATAAACAAATGACAAACAGACAAATTCCAGTGGTTTTATTAGTTATTTATTTAATTTACTCTATTATAAACGTAGAAACACAAGTCTACAGATTTATTATACGTAATAGATAAAGATTTTGAAATAAATTTAAATGCTCTATTGGCTATTATGCTTTGTTGAAATTTAGTAACTTATAAATATTTACAAAGCCGAGAAACCTAATTCTATATTTATTTCTTATAATAAATTCCCTTTAGATTAGAAATTGATTTCAATTTCAGTTGTGTGGCCAAACACGTTTACAAAGAAAAATAAAACTATAATATAAATAAAACTATAATAGATAAATTAAACTGGTCGGTTAGCGGTTAAATTCACTAAAATGTCACTGTAATTCTTTAATTCTTT
This sequence comes from Neptis clinioides, assembly GCA_027564055.1. NCBI lineage: Eukaryota > Metazoa > Arthropoda > Insecta > Lepidoptera > Nymphalidae > Neptis > Neptis clinioides. Next base: position 1,528,081 of record JAOPUB010000004.1, read on the forward strand.
TTGTTTTAACGCAGATATGGTACATTGTGCGTACCGTAGATTACAACCAACCCTTTCTTCGTCTTCTCTTCTTCTATGGCTTTTGTACTGCTGTCAAAAGCAGTTCTCCCAGTGTCAGAAATATGTATTTTTTCATGACATTGACATACATACACTTCGTATTTAGTAATACTATAGATAAATATATATAATTTTTATTATTAAATAATTTAACATTACGATTTTTTTATAAATAATTTAACTTTTAATACATTCATATTATAAAAGTAAGTCAGTCAGTTTCACCACAGACAACAATTAGACACTAAAAAGAGTATACTTATTATTTAGTGTACGTGCGTATTTGTCGTATAGATATTGAATTGTACGTAATGTTTGTTTTAATTAATTGAATATATATTATCTTTCCACACATTTTCCTGATAATATAAAAACTAAATATTTTTACATGCCAAATTTCACAATCTACCGTCCGGTTAATTTTATAAATAAGGGATATATGTTGATGATTATTTGCTTAAAGTTTCCATTAAACTAGAACCTTTTTCCTTATTCAAAAAGGTCTTTAGTCATTAATTTATTAATACGGCTAATATAAAACATGTAGAGGAAATATTATTACTAAACGATAAGAAGTTGCTAACGCTTCCGGTTACCAATGAACTAATTAGGTAAAATTCTTGAACATTCTTATCGACAGTCCAAATTAATTACCAATAACAACATTAAGCTTTTTTCGTATTAAATTAAAAAGGCTTTTTAAAAAGTTTTACTAACAGTAAGTGTATATAATACTATTATAAGTTCAGATAGATCAGTGCCAGTAAAACGAGTGATTTCGTAGAGTGAATATTTTAGATCATATCGAAGTTTAAATAAACATACCTTATGGGGCGACAGCCCAGAGGTGAGAGCAGTACTCCATTTGCGGGCGGACCTGGGCTTTGTATAGCAATAGCCGTTGCCTGGGCGTAAAGTACTGTTTCGCCCTGTTTAGTAAGCCAGTTTTGCCTTGCTCTTTAAATGACCCCGAAAGTTAACCTCGTTTGATATCTACTCCCAAGATCTCAATACTACCATACCAGCAATGGTATGGAGGGGAATGTCCTGGAATCTAGGCGCTATAATAAATACCTGGGTCTTCGTAGGGTTAAATTGGACGAGATTATGTCTTCCTGATTCAGAGACCTGCTCCAGAGAGGTGTCGATTTCTGACACCAGGTTTTCCCTTCTTTCTTCCACCTCTATCCGAGGAATATTTGCCCGGCCAGTACTGCCATCCGCATAGAAATATCAAATACATGAAAATTTCCCGACCACATGATTTGAAATGAATAAAATTTTTTAATTTTGACTTTATTTGATTTAATATTTACTTGATTTTTAATTATTAGGATAGAAAGGTACATAAGTTTAAACTATAATAATTTAATAAAATAACTTAATTATTTTCAAATAAAGACCCAGGCAGGTCACTTATTCAGATACAATATGTTTTTTTTTAAATATTTAAACACGTAAGCAATAACAAAAGACTGGGCGTTTGTGGGTGAGTATAAATTATATAACAGGGGTCCTTTTGGTACAGAGCCTTAAATTCGTCTCTACCGCTCTTATATTTGGTTGGCACCGAAGTAGAAAAAGGATTTGCGGAAATGAAATAATACTTTTTTTTCAAAGAGTGCGACTTTGTTGCCTTCATTTCAAATCTAAGTGTCTACTAAGTTTAAAACTGCAACCTTCATGTCTTCATTGCTATGATACCTATAATTGGTTATGATTTGGATTGCGTTTTGGTCTCGAAAGTGTTGTATTCTTCTGATATTTATCAAAATAACTGATAAAATCAAACATTTTAATGTTCGAAAAGCAACATATGTAGGGTTGATGGTTTGAGAGTTAGAATTTACCTACATACTGCCACGTACCTCATTTTGCGCGTATTTACTCGACCCGCAAGATGTTTTAATATTAATAACCCCATACAAGTGAGCTCCTGCAGCTGTTTCTTAGTGTGTTCAGTGCTTGTGAGACTCGAGCCTTTATGGCTATATTTACCGCAGCCTTTGGGTTCATCCTAAAATGCACTTTCTTGAAAGCTATCTAAATTATGTCTATATGACAGAAATTTAAAAATTATTTTACCTATGCTTATTATAAAAATTGACAGAAGCTACATTTAAACACAAGTTCTGAACGGTTAATAAATTTAGAGAGAATCCTACTTCCGAGACTTACTAATCTATACTAATATTATAAATGCGAAAGTTTGTGAGGATGGATGGGTGTTTGTTACTCTTTCACGCAAAAACTACTGAATGGATTTCGATGAAACTTATACATCAGAATAACACATAGGCTACAATTTATAAAGAATTTGTGTAGTTTAGCTATAATGAACTAAACCACACGGGCGAAACCGCGGGCGGAAGCTAGTATAGTTATATGTCAGTATTATACATACTACTGAATGATGGATATGTACATTGTACTAAAACTAGCTCCGGCTTCTCCCAGATGCAATTTACCACTTCTATCTAGGTTTCATTTTGCATTTTATATAATATTGCTATTTTAATTTTTAACTTATCCCTGCTATATTTAAATATTTTAAAGACTTCTACGGTCATAGAACTATTTTAACTCATTCAAGCCAAGAAAGGCTTACGCATTAAGCCTATTACCTAGCCATGTCCTTTCCCTAACTCTTGCCTGTATATGAACCAAATTTCATTAAAATCTTCAGTGTTCAGTGGTTTAAACATGAAAGCGTTACAGTCAGACAGATACAGTCACTTCTGCTTTTACATTTTTTTTTTATCTATATTCTATCTAAAAGCTGGAATATCAAGTACAAGATACCTTATAATGATTAAGTTAATAATTTTAAAATGAACGTAATTTATATTTTCATCCTCTATTCAGTCGATATCAGTATTATGCCTGTAATTTAAATTTCCTTGAATAATTATTGATTAAATATTAAATAGAACTTATTAATATACAATATTTATATATTAAGTAATTACTGGTACATGGTTCTCGTGCTTTTATACAATAACTAGTAAATACTAGCATTAATCAACATATCGTAATCTTTAGTCACGTAACAGTCGGTAACGTTGCTTTATTTTAACGGCACGCCTTTTGTTTACATTTTAAAGCTCATTGTATTACAAATGACAATAAATAAATCACATTTTAAGGATTCAATTAGCTTGACATTGCATTCACGTGCAATAAGGTGTTTCTTACGATTATAGGTCAGTACATATTTGGATTTTTACAAACATAACATTTATAGATTCTGTACAATAGCAAGCAAGAGGGCTTGTTAGGTGCCCTGAATTGTCAAAATTCGTCTATATTTTATAGATTGATATGTACTATGCGAGAGATATGTATGTACTCACGTCGAAAGTTATAATTTTAAGTAAGATATTATTTTCTCGTGATCGGTATAGAATTACAAACGTATGAAACGTAATTTATTACAAACACAAGTTATTTTTTATTTTATATCCATTTAATAAAAAAAATAAGTCCGCTTATACTATATTTGTCGATAGTTCCGTGGAAAAATGCATTCAACATGCACTTTCACGTGCGTGCTTGTGAATGCATTGCAGAAAGACCGCCCGCCCGTGTTCACGTCCTCGAAACCCCTGAATGAAAGAGTTATTCAGTCACAAAGGAGTCTACCTACTAAAAAAGGTTACTATCTTAGATAAAAGGTTAATACACAAATAATTCAGTCAAATTTTAAGTTGCAACTTGCAGCTTACCTAATTTACACAGTATACAAAATAACGAAATAATAATAAAAAATAACGAAACGAAAAATATTGGTGATTTTGATAACAGTTTTGTTCAAAATTGCAAATTTAGTACAATTATTTAAATATTGTTTATTTTCTTATATGATTTTCACATCATAGGTTTTTTTCCTGTTAATGTTAAAAAAATTATTATTCAATTTTTTAAATTACAAATTTTCTATTTCATTTGAGTTTTCACATATTAATAACCTAGGTTATCCATTTCTCGAATGCGAGTCTTTGCATTACGTTGACCATGGTATCAACGTGATCTCTATTGCAGATAAGAAATTAATAATAGCCTTGGGGTCAAGTTACGAAAAAAATGTTGTCATCGAATGGCGACTCAGTTTAAAGCGCTATAATAAGTTTGTGCAGTAAATGCAATGAGCAGGAAACCAACTCATTTGCAACCCCCCTAAGGATTGCCTGTTTTTCAAAAAATATTTCGATCTACGGTCTTCGTTATAATGAATTTCTATTTAGAATTTCGAACTTTTATTACGTCGCATATATACGTGTTTTTTATTCTATGGCTCCTAGTCTGTATCCAATAGATTTTTAAAAATGAGTTATAATATACTAATTTAATAAATTGCTATTGATAAAACCGCTCTCATCTTTGTAAATATTATTAAACGTACTCAGCTTTATTATACTCAGCTTGCATATTGCTGCTTGTCCTACGTAACAAGTCATTTTAATATTTAATAGTCAATCGTAATCTCTCGACCTCAGTTGTCTTGGCTGAATTGAAGATTTTGTGTTAAGACTAGCAAGCTCCTTCCCATACATAAACAAATTGTGAACAGACATTCAGATATATTGAATATTTCAGTACCACTTTAAGTTAGCGAAGTTTATTAAGATCCTTGATTAAGTTGTGTATGTAATCTAACATTAAGTCTCTATTACCCAAGCAGAATTTTGGATGTGAACAAGAAACTCCTATGTATCTTGTTGGAAACAAAATTAGGGTATGGGGCGCGCAGGCGCATTCGACGAAGGCTGCGTTGTAGAGGAAGATTGAATCAGTGTCCGCGTCCGGCCGTGGAGTAGCCATACAGCACAAGCCATACAGATTAAGCTAGAATTGGAGAGAAGACTGAACGACCCGAACAAAAGACTATCGCGTTTCCTGCCTTCCTTCCGTTGGTATGGTATATTCCCCATACTCAGGCATACAAAGATAGAAGCGGTTGAACATTCAAGCGTAGAGGGTCGCGCCAAGTTTGGGTACAGAGATCGCTTGCGTCAGCATGTTTCGTACTCTCAGCGCCGCAAACAACGGTTATACATATAAAAACATATTATATAATGGCAAGGGAGTCCGGTCGCCGGGAACCCCACATAACTCAATTGAGGGGTATGCGTAAATTATATTTCCCACGTTAAAAATAAAGGAAAAACTAATTAGAGCGTTACCTACATCTACACAATTATATAAAATATTTTTGTATGTTTGTAGCGTATAGACTCGAAATCTACTAACCGATTTTGATCATACATTCACCGATGTAAAGCTACATCCTTTCCAAGTAACATAGTCCATGTAACTATGTTACAATAAATACTAACATTAAACAGCTATTTTATATTTAAACAAATTAATCTCAGAAACTACCGATTTTAAAAAGTTTCACTGATACAAAGCTAAACAATTTATGAGTAACATTATTGTTTATATGACAACAATAATGTTACTCAAAAATTGTTTAGCTTTGGAATTAATTACACGTGGCCGTTATATTTAGGTATATTGATCCTATTTTAGAAATTTATTTTGTTGAGTCAAATCTCCACATTACTATCATCTCTCTTTTCGTTTCTTTATCCTTTTCTCTCTCCTCTCTCTTTTTTCTTTTACCTCTTTATTATTCTTTTTACTCTCGCTCTTTTTCTTTCTTTTTTTAATGAAGTTACTGAGTATCATTTTAGGGCAATCTATTATAAACAAAAGTGAAGGTGGGCCGTGCCGTTCATTAATATATAAAAGGCCTTTAACCCTACACCTTGGTCACAAATCCACGGCGGCACTGCCCCGATTGCTAAATGCTAAACTATAGTTTCATGAAGAGAATTTTTTTTGGTCAAAATGTATGTGACTATCGTTTCTTTTCTTGTATCCCACAGGAACTGAACTTTTTTTCTTGATTTATGTGTAAACAAAATTTCGTTCGGATCTATTATTTTTTTTTCCAGGATAAGTATTATCTCATGTGATAACCCAGACTAGAAACTATACGCGTACAAAATTTCGTTCGGATCTATTAAGGTATATGAATAGTGCTCATCCATTCCACAGGAATTATAAATTTTTCCGGGAAAAAACTATCCTATTTTCAAAGCCTATCGTTAATATGTATAATAACACTTTCCTTGTAAAAAATCGGCAAGACCAGAAATAAACTTCCAATTGCATCTATTTTTTATGACAAACTGACAAAGGTATAAAATGCACGTGCAGAATGATATGTTTGCTTTTTTTAGTAGCGATCTCACGAGAGTTGGCATTATCAGGTTTTCCATACAGACGCAAGAATATTTGTTTTCTAGCTTTTAGTGGGACTGCCTCAAAAAAAGTAACTTTTAAATAGTGAAAACGTAGCTTTGAAACCAGTTCTTATTTGAATGTAAACCATAGAATATCAATAGTTGTCTTAATTTTTTAAAATTTTATTTTTAGAAATCCAGTAGGGATTTGAAAAGGTATCACAAGCCTTTAGGATTTGTTTTTGGACTAGCTAGATCCAGTTCGGGATGCAGTTTTTTGCTGAGAAGAACTGGGAAGAAACTCAACAGTTGCTCTTTTCAAAATGCCATTGTTTACATCAGTCCGATTTAAAAAATTATTATAATCAATCAACTGAGTATCAACATCATTTTGATTCCAGTCATTCATACAAAAACATTATTAAACCTGTCTGGACCTATTGTGGGATTCAGCAAGCAATTTTAACCTTGATTTTCACCAATGATTCCAAACTATTGCCCTGAGAACGGTAGGTAGCCAGGGCACCTTGTTTCGCACGTAAAACCAAAATTCACGACTATTTAGGAAAACCAATGGTGAGGAAACAGCTAATAACTGCTGTAAAAAAAACAAACAGAGACTATGAAGCCATGCTAACATTCTTGCAAAGAAATTACTATACCCCCTTAGTTCTCCTCTCTTCCCTGTAGATTTCACTTAGGTTTAGAACTCAGATAATACCAATGACAGGGACAACTGAGGAGGAAGCTCAAAGGAACACCCATCTTTATTAAAAATACAACAAAGAACATTATAACAAAAAACTGACAAGAAGGTAATGAGATTTTGCAAAAACTGGTACTTATACTGGTTTTTTTCTGTTTATTATTTTTACCATCTACTATTGATACTAGTTCCATCTGAGAAAGTCTCCCAGTACAGAATTCTTCTGCATTCTGCCAGCAATACATGAAAACATTAAGTCACAACAGCGGGTCTCAAAGTTGAACAGTTTTACATTAAAAGCCATCATTTAAAAAAAAGTGTAAATTTTAATTGATGTTGTTTAATAATTATTTTGCTTAATTATTTTACACCTTAATTAATTGTGATTTATTTATTTAAAAGTATGTTTTAACTGGGTTATAAAATAAAAAAAAAATATTATAAAATAAAAAAAATTACTATAAAAAAGTAAAAATTCAGTAACTTTAGTTTCTCTGGGTATACTTATATTATATATTTGTAAGGAAGAAAAAATTCTAATCCAGTAGGAAAACAATGTAAAAGAGGATGGTACATTTTTAATTTTTTTAATTATTAAGAACATTTAATATTGAATAGACACTTTTTATACATTTATATACTACTAGGCGACCATGCCCTTTGCTGAGGAATATTCATTCATACTAACTTTGCTTCATGGTAAAAGGTAGGTGCCACATGTTTCATCACTTCACATACTACCTGTTAATTGTGGTTCAAATGCAATAGGTTGCAGTATCAATCCATTATAAAATATATTTGTATAGATTTGTTAAAACAGGCAACTTTAAAAGTATTATAAAGTTGTGCATGGCATCTATTAGGAAAAAGGGGAAACATCACGAAACTGGCGTAGTACAATTATCTACAGTGTTTATAAATATTTGTAAACAAAACCTACAGATTTTAAAAATTGAAGAATTAAAATTAGTCAATATAAACATAATATAAACCTGTACTACATAATGGCCAGCCTAACTACATTAAATACATTACAACTCTTTAACAAATATTATTATTCTTTTTTCAGATTCCTTTTTTGAAATCTAGATTTAAGTAAATTATACTTCATTAGACTTAAACATTAAATGAAATATGACTCACCTCCAGGATCTGCAGCCGAGATTTGAAATAAGTACACAGCTATAACTAAAGCCGTACTTAGTTGATTCGAACACATCTTGGTCAACCTTTCCATTTCTTCCATTACATGTTAACATTTCACAGCCTCAAATTATTTTTAACACTTTCTAAGGGGCTTTTATTTAAAAAGACCTTTGTAATGTATATACAGTTGTTCATTATTAAGCCGTTGCTAGGAATTATATTCAACAACAACAATCCAACACCTGTGGGAATGCTGGAATTCAAATGGACAATGTACGAAAGTTCACTCAACTTTGTGTCCTATTAATTGTTACTACATAATTCTGCGTTATTCAATGCAGTAGCACGTAAAATAACTTATAACTATAATAGATACATAATACAGCACACTTTTAACTTTATTGCAACTTTCATCCAAGTTTAAAAGTTTTGAAACTTTTAATCGAATCACTAGGTCTTTTGAACTTTGAAGGACGCGAGCGAAACGCGTGCGTGCACAACTGACGGAAACATCTTAAAACTCAACAATTCTACATGCAACACACAAACATAAGTTTAGTATTGCCAATGAAAAATTATCTCCTCGCTATAGTAGTGTTAAAATTGCGACTAGAGTGTACATAAATACAGGCGTTTCATATTTATTTATAAAAAAAAAAGATGTTCAATTACTCATAATAATGTGAAAACTAACGGTGTACAACTTAATATTATTAAAACATTGTTATGCCCCAAGTTCATTTGAACAATTTTTACACTTACAGGTAACTTAAAACTGGGTACCGTAAAATCGGGGAATCGTGGAAACAATAGGGATGAAAACAAGATATAAATCTTTTTGTCAAAACTAAATATTTTTGTAATTTTGATTAAGTAAAGGATTCTTTGATTATTTGGTTCAATTTCATTAAATTATTATGTATAACATTCATTATACATTACTTACTTTTGGTTCTTCGATTAAGAATTTAAGACTATAAATGTTGGTGTTATTGTTCATAACTTTTTAAGAGGAAAGGCATGAGTAAGAGTATACTAACCACTGAGTGGGAGATATAGTGAATTCTAATATCATTTTAGATTGAATTACTAAACGACCTGTGAATAAAAGTGTTAACGTTAGCAATTTTTCCGACTATACCCAGTTTCGTCCCTTTTGAATCCAATTGCGAGGGTGATTAGGGGTTGAGCATATATAATTTTTTTTAAAGGAAAATATAACCAATTAGGAAAAAACTGTGCAATCTGTAGTTCAATCTTCGGAAATCGTTAAAAAATCTTGTTATTTTCATTACTGAACTGAAATATATATTATTACCTACCATTACCTATTTTTATGGTACGTATTATTATTTATATTAAACGATTATTAGCAAAAAAATTTTCACTTAAAATTTGATAGCTAAATATTTCAATGAAATTACTGGCAAAATAAAAAACAAAGGTATGGTAGTGTTGGTCATAATTATTTATGTATAAATTACATAAATATTAATTAAATTAATAAATAATAAATATTTAGCTTGCTTAAATTCTAGCACAGGCAGTCAAATAGTTATTACAATAAATATCAATATCTAAATCTAAAGAATCTAAAATTTATATGACAGTCTGTTGGCTCGTAATGATCTGTGAAGAGAATTGGCAACACTTGAAGAGTAAAAAAAAAAATCTTTCTTTTTGGGATAACCTGTCATTACAGATTGTTGAGGCGGGTTTTAAATCCTAGGTAATCAAAATATTCTTAGAATTATTGTAAGAATATTTTAAATTTTATGTGAGACAAAGTGCCGTGTTTGTTTAATGAAATAATATTTTCATTAATAGTAACAGAGTTTTGATAAGTTACTAGTATGTTTTCGCTGTTTTGACATTACTCATGTTGTACAACTTCCAACCTCAATGTATCAGAACTGAACAATAATTCTTATTTCAGCCATGGTGCGTATGAACGTATTGAGTGATGCTTTGAAATCAATTCACAATGCAGAGAAACGGGGCAAACGGCAAGTGCTTATTCGACCCTGTTCCAAAGTTATTGTCAAGTTTTTAACAGTGATGATGAAGCACGGTTATATCGGAGAGTTTGAAATTGTAGACGACCACCGAGCCGGCAAAATCGTAGTTAATCTTACTGGCAGACTAAACAAATGTGGAGTTATTTCCCCTCGATTTGACGTACCTATAAACGATATAGAAAGGTGGACTAACCTCCTTCTATCTCGGCAGTTTGGGTGAGTTCTTTGATTTATAATTAATTAAGCTATAATATGTAAGTTTATTCAATAAAGTTATGATATATCGAAATGTATATGATATATATACAAATGTTTTAGAAAGATTTTAATTTACTTTTAAATTAAAAAAAGTAAAAGTAAAGTTTTTTTATATTACTGACAATACCCACTTGTGTTCATTTTAATTGAAACTTAAAACAGGTAACACATATTCACAATGTGGACAAATCCATTTATTTATTGCCATATAAAATATGTTGTTTTAGTATGTTTTATTAGTTATGATTTATTATTACTTTTTAAAACAAATTTAAATTAATCTAAATATTAATGTTGTTAAAGTTCGACAGAAGTTTGCAAACCAAAGAGTTCTTTCAATAATCATAATAATTTTATACATGTATTTGAAAATGATCTAATAATGTATTCAAAATATTTTTTTATAGGAAATGTTATCCATTAGAAATTGGCATTCCCATTTTAAGCATGTCTTTTCAAAATGCCATTGTTTACAAATATGAGTGTGAAGTAACTTGCATTTGAAAGTTTTGTGATGTTTTTGTACACATTGAATTTGAATCATTGGTATTGTCAATTTAATATAGGCTGTGGATTCATATGAAAATCAATAACTCACTAAGACAATATTTGGAATGATAACTGCAAAGTTATCATTCCAATAGGTAGGAGGGATTGATAAGGAAATAATATTTCTTAACCTATATTTAGGAGAGTGTTTGCATGATTTTATATCAGTTATAACTTATTTGCATGATGTCTGATTGAAATTAAATAAATAACATATCCTGTTCCATCCGTTCCTGGTTATGTTTAATAAATTATTAAAATATGTTTAGTAATTTCAAAGACTTAGATTTAGATACTTTCTTAATCATACTATAAGTTGTCTGTATGCCAAATTTTATGAAAATTGGTCCAGCCATTTCAGCAACAAAGATAATATAAAGACCCCCATTAAATTAAACCCACATTAAAATTTCTTATATATATATCTTACATGTACAAACATTCCATATGTTACATCTTTATTGATATGTTTAATTAAACATTGTTGCTAGACAGTATTTTATAATTTTCATTGTTTAATTTTTGCACAACTACCGCGGATCGCCAATAGCTTATGTTGGTCGGCATTTGATATGTTGTGCTACAGTAAAATATGCTAATAGCAAAATTTGATGTTACTCTATAGTAAACAATGTTAATGCTGTTGTCTACATTTATTTTATCTTATATACTTGCAATATGTTGTAATTTACCAATGACTGATGGATATATATTTTTATTTCCAGATACCTTGTACTTACAACTAGTGGAGGTATCATGGACCATGAAGAAGCCAGAAGGAAACATCTGGGAGGGAAGATATTAGGTTTCTTTTTCTAAGTTTATCCAATACATTTGAAAATGTAATTTTGTTTTATTTTCATTTCATAACTTCAAACAATTAATTACAAATTTTCTTTACTTAATATAATACTTGAGTAGTAAAGGTTTTAGTATCCCACAAAGGATTTTGTCTTATCAAATCATTTCAAAATATTTTATTTCAGTAGACTTTTTACAAAGTACTTTTGAAACATCAAAATTGGTCCGTCATTCAGTTTGTCTGAAGCAAGGGCCAGTTCAGGATGCAGTTTTTTGCTGAGAAGAACTGGAAAGAAACTTAACAGTTGCTCTTTTCAAATCGCCATTGTTTACAAAAGTCTGATTTACAAAAGTACAATCATTCATCTGAGCATCAACGTCATTTTGATTCCAAGCTTTGTCGTTGTTCAAGTAATCCTGTACAGAGTAGTATGCTTTATGTATTAAACACTTTTTAATGTAAATTTTAAATCTTTGAAGTGGCAAGTCTAATATATGCTGTGGAATCTT
>JAOPUB010000004.1:1540479-1555120 GCA_027564055.1 Neptis clinioides
AAAGTACATTTTCTTCATTCGTTTGTTTTTTACGTTAATTCTTTTCTAAATTTCATCAAAAAATTACATATAGCCAAAGTACACTTTAAGACAATTCCATTAAACCCAAACCCGACTAGTTTACGTTGTTCCAAGCCTGAATTCCAGTACCTAGCTCCCAGTGTCCTCATCAAGTGAGTTACGTACTCAGAAAGTCTAAGTATCGCTATCATCCACATAATAAGTATTTATTGAAATTTTTATCGTAATAATCACTTAACAATCTTTACTATAATATGGCTATTTGTGGTCTTCCTGGTCACTTCCACTTAACCAAATGATAAATTCTGAGTGCAAATGCTTGAAACTCATGGATATCGGGGGATATGGCATGGAGCGTGAAAAAGTGTACAATTGATGCGTTCAAATTGACCGGATGCGCGAACAAAGTACGTATGCTTAAACTTATGCATAACATTAGTAGTGAGGACACCGGGAGCTAGGTACTGGAATTCAGACTTGGAACAACATAAACTAGTCGTGTTTGGGTTTAATGGAATTAATTGTCTTAAAGTGTACTTTGGGTATAAGTAATTTTGGTCATGGCCGATTTATAGAGTTGAAGTTTATGTTGGAAGTCGATTAAATTTTTGTTTAAAATATTTTATCATTACATAATAAACCTATTATTAAAATTTTCGGCACTAATGAAAAGTAATATGTCATATCCTTAGTTACGGCTGACTTAGCGCTGATGCGCATATAATTACTAATTAGTATTACGTGACATGTTTCCCGTTATCTCACAGAGGCTTGAACTATCTACAACGGACTAAGTAGCCGTGACGCGGATATTTCTAGTATATATGTTGTAATATGTGTTTACAACCACTTCAAATATCACAACAAGAACATTTTTTTCTACTATCATGAATAAGTCAACCTCTACATACGCGATAAACAAGCATTCTGCCCCAGTTCGAAATATTGCACGAAATTTCAATTCGCACTTTGTAAGTTTAGTTGTCGATTTTTCTACACACTCGATTTAATCTCAGTTGACAGAACAATGCATCAACATTAAAAGTTATTTGTTCTAGGCAAGAAATATTTTCTTTAATATTAAAAAGAACATATAAGATGTCTTTATAAAAATACTTTGTTTCAGTATATTCAACGCATTCATTCGATGATGAACGCATATAAAGGGAATATGAACAACATATTTATTGAAACAAAAGCCTTGATCGATACCAAGTACCAGACTTTAAAACGTAATGGCGATCTTATAAACTCTCTCTTAGCCTTACCGAAAAATATGTACGAAGCGGGGCGCTAACAATGGACTACATATATTGAAGACTATGTATTATATTCAAACTATAAATATTATTTAAAAACTTTGCATGAAATAAAAATTTAAATTGTTTCAAAACATATATTGTACCGTATTATTTCTAAATCTAATTTACCCATTCGAGGTACACTATTCAATATTATAAAATATTTACAATTGTTGCTAATTACATACAAGGTTTTGAAGTAAAAAAAATATTGTCTTCAAAATATCAATGTTTTGATAAAAATGTTTCTTAGATTAATGTCCACAAAAGCCGGATTTACTAAGTAAAAGATACATTATGAATTTCAAATGGAAACTCTATTTCTCTCTCTCTTGAAGTGTGAGTTTATTATAAATGAATATTACCACATAAACAATATGGAGCCCATGTATAGAGTTGAAGTTTATTTGGATTTTGGTATCACTGATTTTATCCAATAAAGACTGAGTTTCAATAAAACAACTAACTATTAGTTTCGTACTGTAAATGCGGCCTTGTGGCCCATTAGTATTTCGTTTTAGTTTACGACTTATGGATACATATGTCATGTAGATAAATAACGTACTTGTAATAATAATTCATAGTATAAGCAAACAATAGTTCCATTTTATTCTTTTTTTGTTACTTTTGGGTTTAATAATTTAAACTTAATTTTATCTTATAATCAAAGTACATTATTATCTACATATTTATAATATTTTGTTTTCCATTTACAAAAAAATAATCAATTGACTTAATCTGAATTTAAAACGTAAAAAATGAACACATTTCCGCACTTGATCTGTAGAAGAAATAGATGGTTTAATCACACATCGCAGTAAGAGTGCTAAACGAAACTAAATTATTTAAAAATGTACTAAATATATATATTAGGTAAGTGCAGAATTCCACGGAATAACTACATAAAATATCTTAGTCACAATGAAGAACGTAATTATTTAAAAAAAATATATAGCTCAATTAATTAAACCCCCTAGGGCTTGGATCAATCATTATCAATAATTACATTATTATTGATAATTCTTGGTAAGTTCATCAATTAGTACTCGGTTTAACAATTACGCGGAGAAAGTAGTCGGGATAAGATCTGTATATAATATTTATTGCAAATGATATGCCATATCAAAAAGATTTAAGACCATAAATAAACATTATATAAAATTGAAACAGAATTGTGCGGAAATAATAACGCCATTGGATTATCACAATATTACTAATTTCAATGACAATGACGCCGGCAACGGTCGCTAAGCGCCGAAGTGCACCGACGCTAGAACTTGAGCGAGAAGCCGGGAGCGACATTGAGGGAGCGGTTCTGCACGTGGAAGCCAAGCGACTCGTCGGAGTCAGCCCGCGCGTACTGCGCATAGGCGGCGCCCCCGGCGGGCGGCTTGGGGCTGTGGGTGGTGCGTCGGTTACCCTCCGACTTGGCGGGCCACGTGGGAAACATCGCTGGCTCGATTGCAACTGGGTGTTCCTATAATAATAAAATCTTTTATTAATATTACTGTCATTAAATCACTAAATCAAATAAATCTAAAAGACTTTTTGGATAGTTTTCGAGATAAGATCTTAGAAAGATTTTTAGAAGATAAAAAGCACTAATAAATCTAACCCACCTTAAAGTATGCGTGTTCCAAAGCAACATCAGCAGTCAACCTTCTGGCAGGGTTGTAAGTCAAGAATCCTTGCAGCAGTGAATGACCAGTTTCAGAAAGTAAGTCCGATCCAATGCGCTGGCGTAATCCGCCCGATGGGTGCTCAGCAAAAGTCATCTTCTGCACTGCAGGTAGCTCTTTGTATCCAGGCCACAATAATTCTGAAGGTGTACCTAGATCCTAAAAAGAATGTGTTTTATGCAAACTGTTTACAAAAACAAGAAAATAATTTTATCACTGAATAATTAGATATAAAAAGAACTGAAATAAATAGTTTTGTCATGATTACTTTTACATTTACATATTAATTAACAACTTTACTTAGACAATACTCAACTTACTTTGAAAATCCTATTTAACTGGTCGACTTCAGACTTGCCCGGAAAGAGTGGATTCATGGATATGAACTCAGCGAAAATACATCCCACGCTCCACATGTCTATGGGCGTCGAGTACTCTTTGCAGCACAGCAGAAGCTCAGGCGCGCGATACCACAGAGTCACCACTATGGGCGTGTACTGCCGTAGCGGGGAACCGTACTCTCTTGCAAGACCAAAATCCCCTACCTGTAATATACATGATATTTTACAATAGTTATTGTTGTTTTATGTTTACATCAAATATACTTATTTTATACAATTAATTCACATTTGACATAAAAGTGGTGCAGTTTATAAATTTTGTATTGGTGATCCCTAAATTGATTTATATTATTCTGTTACCAAAATATAACGATAATATCAAAATATAACCTTCAAAATTCCTTTATGAGAAAGCAGCAAATTACTAGTTTTAAGATCTCTGTGTAATATCCAGTTGTCGTGTAAATGGTGAACAGCTTTTAGTAATTGCGTCATTAGACACTTGACTTCTCCTGAAAACAAAAAAAATATATATTTTTCCTTGATGTTCCTACGTATATAATTACTTTCTGTATTATTACGACTATTTTATCAACCTGGCAAGAAAACTTGTTTTTTTCCTCTCATAGTTTCCATAAGGCTTTTCAAATCGTGTTCGACGTAATCCATGACTATGAATATCTTGTCCATGTTTGACCCGACCACGATCTCTCGCACCGTTACTATATTTGGATGCTGGCCCTGCAACATACAAGTAGAATGTGCGACTTGTTAGTACAATAGACATAAGGAATCCCCAAACGATGGATATTTAGAGAATTCCTTGAACGAAAACAACGGCTCGAGCTTAACACCTGTAATTGACTTAAATTAAAATTTTCATAGTATATCTTAAAAAGCCTGGATGGCAACAATTTCTGGTGTAACAAATTTAATTATTAAAATATTTTTGTTATTATTTTTCCAAAGTTTCCAAAAAATAAGAAATAGTTTAGGTATATATATATATACATATATAATTATTTTTGTCATTATGTTATTAATTGAGATAGGCTGTAAATTCTGTTATTCCCTAACTTTATTTGTAAATATATCATAGAGATTGTAATAATAAATATCGATTATTCCGGAAAACACTATATCAGGAAATAATTTTTGTTATAAAAAAGAGAAGAAAGGCTTAATGAAATGTGTCGATTTTTTAGAGATCTATAACAATATTCGGTTTATTGTAGATCTCATTAAAATACTGAAGCACTCTTCATCTCTTAGATATGCATAAACCTAAGTGGGACAAACTAAACTTATCGGATTACTGAGATGGTTTTAATTGTATATGTACAATAATATTTTCCGGCAGGCAAAGGGCTGCTATAATTTGACAGAACAACATATTTATTTATGTATAAAATTGTGTTAAAGATTTATTTAAACCATATTTGGTATATGACACATAAACCAAAACATATGAAGTTACATAATCTTAAAAAAAAATTGTAAATACACTTTAGAGTGTAGAAAATGTTTGTAGATCGACAAATCCTATCTTTTGATCCAGGTCAAAAGTTAGGATTACATAGTCGGAAATACTCATTACCTTAAATATTATACAGGCTAAAATGAAATGTTAAATAAATTTTCTAACGATTCCGTAACAACAGTTATCTGCACCGTAGTAATAGTCTGTGCCGAATTAATACTTACCTACATATGGACACAATTATACTAAGATCAATAATATTTTAGAGTAATGCCGTGGTATATCATATAATAATCTTCACATCTATAACTACATAACTATGCTTTAATACTTTTAAAAAGCCTTATACAAAGTCATTAGCTCCATTGACTTAATGTATTTTAAATATATGTTTTTAAATCATGGTATTGGTTCTCAATACTGAACAAATTTGAAATTAAGCCATTGAAGTTTCAAAACCTTAAAATTAACATGGTAAAAATAATAACATATTTAATCATAAATGGAACTGTTCTTCTATGCAGAAATCAGTGTTTAAATAAATATGAACATCTCTTATTCTGATATGGCAATACAAAATACTCCTATGAAACATATTTTATCTAGGTGTAACACATATCATGTATTTTACATATAAAAAGAATACTCTCAAAATCTGATTATGACAATCTTATTAAATAGAAACGGATGTGTTCTAAGACACATGTAAATAATTAATAAAATAAGAATTAATTCTACAAACTTCTTATACAATTGAAGATGGCATAACACTCAATAACTAAACGAATATTTTCGTCGGGATAAGGAGTCTGTTGGCGTACGATAATCATTATAACATTTGTCTTAAAATAACTAAAAAGTGATTAAGACTCAAAGCCTTCTTTTAAAACATTAAGATAAACAGTTTAACATAATAAGTTTTTTGTTGTTCTTTTCGAGATATACAGGACACATACGAAAGTTTTTAATTATTTGATATAAACTAGATTGTGGATAGTTTTAAGATAGATGTGATTCCTGAAATATCATGAGTCTTGTCCGCAACCAAACCTTTTTAAAAACAGACAGCGATTGTGCTGATTATTACACAAACAAAGGTCAGGGTTGCATCCTCTCTCCAATACTATTTATGCATATATTGACAATACATAATCTGCAAAACGTTTGAATATTGAGAATGCGGACTGTCCTACGTACCAATTCTACTCCTTAAAGAACTTTTGCTAAGCTAAGCTAGACCTTTTTTTACGGTGGGAAATGCACTCTTCGTATCCTATCTGAGCGTGAGATGTATGTGGGACTCACAGCAGAAGCGCCGAATACCCACAGCCACTAAAACCCATCGCTACCCGCCGGCGGGTGCTGCAGGGTCAAGGTATAGCATTCTACGACACTCAGACCGATCTACCTTTTTGAAGTGTCACACTTATACCGGAGATCTATCTGAACAGCTGCGCATATGCTACCGTTCGCCGACCTAGTCTAGTTCTGCGGTAGGACTCCAAGGATAGATTCCCACTACGCTCCGCAGCCCAAACTAAGCTAGACATATAATAGAATAACTCTCAATAATAGCAAGACAAATCTAATGCATGCGTAAGTATCAAGGAGTATGCCTATCAGAGATCTCAAATACATAATAGTGGAATGATGGACCATAGACCGGAATGGCAGTCCAGAGCAGCCTCCTTGGGGACTCCAAATGCAACAAATTTCAAGTTATAGCTAATAAAAGCCTATCAAACGTCACATTATATTTATTATATTATGGTGATTTCTGTGTTATGACAAGTTTATAAACCCATTTCTCTAAAGATGACTACTAAGATTAAAGATTAATTTATTGGAAAAATCTGGCTCTGGCTCACTTTTAGGTTAACTAGAAATTTTCGTAGGTGAGAAACACTTCAAAACTATGGATTTCTCAAAAATAAAATTAAAATAATCAATTCACTTTATTTGCAAATATAAAGACATTGGGACCACTTTTAATTTAATTTCTTTTTTACAAAAAATATAAAGCATTTACCTCAAGCTTTTTGCAACCATTCTAGCTCTAGAATAGCTAGATCCAAGCGCTACTACAACACTGTATAATTTCGAAAATAGTTAAATATTCAAGAGTAAAATAGCATCTAAATAAATAGAAACATTCACGAAATTGGTAGATATAGTATCTTTTTTAAGTATTAGTTAAGTTCGACAAACAAGCAAATTAATTTCTAAAAATTATTTGGAAGTACCTGTTTTATTTATTTATGGTCAAAATATAAAATTTGTAGCGTTTGCAAATATAATATGATTAATTTGATACTTCAACAATTTAAATTTTATCATTAACTAATAAACAAAAATAAATTGACCTTCAAGTTTAATTTTGAAAAGTGGGACTATAATATACTATATTGCCGGCTCTTCTTAACAAATAACGCTCTGTGCTTGTGGTAGCTTCAGACTATCAACATTGTGATTAAGGCGTATAATTATAATTTTGTATCGAATACATTAATTAATCTGTATGGCTTACGAACACATACAAAGACAAAGGAGATGAACGTTTAGGTCTCCTGTCTATGGGCATACTATGTAGAAATGGACCACGGCATATAATAAATACGTAGTTAATTACACTGAAATAAACTATATGTAAATTTTGTAAAAGTGAAAATTTACGGATTATTTTCAACATATGGAAGTACGTGGTGTTAGCAAATATTAAAATTTTTATATTAAAATAGCTTCCCGTAAAGCAACCTTTGCTATTAACCAATATGGTTAGAAGAAGCAAATATGATAAATACTGGCGCTCAACAAAATAATTACACAAATCCTGTTAAAATAAGCCACTCGATTTTGTACCCAACCGTCCTGTACTAATGGAATATAACTTTTAGGGCCCGTGACGACATAATAACTTAAATATCTGTAAATCTTACAAAGGAACACGAGTCTAATTACTACAACATTTTTTTTTGCGCCGTTTTACGTTACGTTACCTCTAGTATAAAGTAAGCTTAAACCAAAATATTATAATATCATTTTAGTATCTTTAAACAATGTATAAAATAGTGAATAGTAAATTTTAATTTAGAAATCCGAATTGTAATTGCTATTTTTATAGTAGTAGTGTGTATTGTATTTTTTGTACTTTACTTCTAGTTTATGAAAAATAGGTCCCTAAAAGTACGGTCATAGATAGGACGTATAGCTGCTTTGATTTCACGGCCTTGTATGTCGTCTGCCTATGTCATTATAATTTGTGATGGACTCCTACTATAAAGCTACTATTTAAAAAAATTCCATCTTTCTAATAAGCAAGAATTATTTTTCATCTCTTATCCATCTCTTCCAACTACAATTAAAAACACATTATTTAAATTAAATGACTTAAATCTGTCAATTAGTAAAGCCAGGTAAACTTCGTTCAATTCACGATGTCTCGCAGATCGCTTACCGACTGTCAAAATAGTAGATGAGCTGTGACCTGTAGTGGATTGAAATAACTATACCAGTTATAATCCATTATGAGCATGAAGTGTTCTCATATAAAATCTTGTGGATATAAATCCTGCAAAGAATACCTTGGAAGTAATTAAAGTTTTGAATTAATTTGAGATGTCAATTCATCTCAAACTATTTCAAAACTTTAATTTTTGTAAGACAAGCTGTCTAATTTTATTAGAATAAATATAAATTGTATATATCAGATATGTACCCATTTTATCATGTTTGGAAAGTTAAACTACTAAATATTATTTTATTCTGTTTTTTTTATTGGGTTTATACCTTTTGATAAATATTTTTCTTATAATTAAAGTAATCAGATTTTGAAAGTACATAAAATCGTGTCATTTATACCTTTATATTTAAAAATTACATTAAGATTTGGTTGGTTAGGTTAGTTATATTTAAATCAAGTCGGCAACAACAATAGTCAAAAAAATCTTTTAAATAAAATATGACTGTTTCCTATGGTTGCCAAGTGATTTTATCATGCATGACTGGAAACTCAGCCTATTTCTAAGCATAATATTATTACTGTAAAATTCAAGGCCGTCGATGTAGGATTTTATGAATAACATGTCATCACAGTTTATGGGCAACATAACTATAATGCCCAATGTAAATTATAACCATCATAATAATATACAAATAACCTCATTAAAATGATCTAATCTTGAGAAATAGAGATGGTAAATATTATCTACATAAAATACATTTTTAATATTAGCAAACAACAATTTCTCAAGTATATCTAGACCATCTCAATAGAAATTAAATAAATACTATTATAAAAACATGAGAGATTGTCAATTAGTTAATGTGGCTAGAGAAACAATTGTATAATTGTAACTTACAATTATAAAAATATTTATGAAATGGATTTAATACATATTCAATAAATGCTATAAAATATCTGTCTTTATTTTATAAGCCCATCGCATACAACATAATTAAGTAACTTATTCATGTTTTTAAAATAGTTATTTTACCATAATACCTCTTGAATATAAACTAATATTGTTCATATAAACATATCATAGCAGCACTCAATATTAGTTATTACACTGTTTACCTTTCAGTTTTGTTCATGTTGATGAAGTTCTTGTTAATATGCTCGACGTAGATAAAATAACTTTTGTATCGCCATTTCAGAATACTTTGATGTTCATATCGAGGATATATTACGAGTAAGAAATTACTTTTGAATGAATAATAAATTTGAAGGAGGGAGAGCTCTGAAGGATTTTCCCCTGGAATAAATTCCTTATAATATATTCAGGCCCGCCCGTGTATCGAAGTTGTTAACCCTTGCAATTGGGTCACACCTCTAGCACAACCCTCTTCAGGTAAGAGGTGCCGGGCCTGTAGGAATAAAATACAAGGCATTAATTTTGTGAAACACACACGAGAGCCATCGAGTGCGGCG
The DNA here is from genome assembly GCA_027564055.1 of Neptis clinioides. NCBI lineage: Eukaryota > Metazoa > Arthropoda > Insecta > Lepidoptera > Nymphalidae > Neptis > Neptis clinioides. The sequence continues at coordinate 1,550,232 of JAOPUB010000004.1, forward strand.
CAACTCAAGGCCCATAACAGCTGCACAGTTACAGAAATTAAAACAAAGACAATTTCTATATATTCATACATTCAAAATGTGTGCACTGAGGCATCACGATGGCTCAAGTGAGCTTATATATATAAAAAAATGCAGACTGTGGTCTTACCTTGAGCAAAGTATTGATTTCCCTCAGTGATGTAATAGGAAATCCTTCCTTTTCCTTCTCCATTTTAAGTCGTTTAAGAGCGACTATTTCGTCAGTGGTCTTATCGCGTGCTCTGTAAACAACTCCATAAGTCCCCTCCTCAATACGATTCAGACATTGAAACTCTTCAACAGATCTACATCCCTAGAAATTTTTTTTATTTAATTAACACTTTTATCACTTATTATTATTATAAAAATGGGTACAAACAGTAAAGGCATAAGTGAATAGGGACTTACACAAAACTTGTTGTTCTGAGAAAAACAAAGATTCAGTACACTTTTGGTGATGAGTAAAATTGGCTATTTGAGATGTCACAAATTTTATTGCTTGCATAATATCAAAATGTAAAGAAAATCAAAACAAATAACATACCTGCAATGCAGGAAAATAGGGTGGTAAAGCATTAATAGCTTCTTCTCTCAGCCTTGCTTCTTCATCATCTTCTTGAGGTTTTTCCTCTTCATTTACCTTTCCATTTTCTCCAGGTGGAGGAGGAGAAAATGAATGCGACCGACTTCTACTTTTAGATCTTGAATGTGACCTTATACATATAAAATTATTGATTAATTAATGAAATTGATAATGTAAAAATGCTGTAAGAGTTAAGTCTTTAAAAGGAAAATAAATAAAATTTTGCACAAGTCATTTGATCAACTTGTATAAACAAAGATTGATCTTTTAATTTCATTATCATAATCACAACCTTCAATGGGCCACTGCTGAAGCGGGTCTCCTTAACAGAAGAGCCAATTGGGAGATTTTACACACCTTTGAGAACTTTATGGGGACTCTTTGGAAAGCAAGTTGCCTCATGATTAAAGAAAATTATATTTTAATTTCTTAAAAAATAGAACTGTCTGAGATGTGTGCCTAGAATCTATCTCAGACCTCCAAATGAAGAGATTAAGTCTAACCACTGTCACAGCTTGTAACCTTTTAAAGTAATTATAATTTACCCTTACCTTACAGATTCATGTGATGATGGACTTTCATGATTAGATTTGTGTGAATCTGGTGATTTCGAATTTCTGGATTTATCATTTTCATTTAATGTTTCTATTTCATCTTCTATCCCTGATTTTACTTCTCTATTCTCGTCAGCAGACTTTGAGTCTACATCATCAGATTCAGTATCACTTTCTGTACTTTCATCTGTATCAGAATTAGTGTGCTCACCTGGAATCGCGTGAATTGTACATGACTAGAATGAATCTTGTATAATATACTAATACATGAGTAAAGACAGAATATATAAGGCACTATTCCCATATGATCACCAATGAAGACGAGAACAATTAAATTTACAATAAAAGTGTAATAGAAAATAAGGAGACAATTTTACATTAAACATTTGAGTTTCAAATTTTTAATGTAAAATTGTCACATTCAAATCTTGTTAATAATGTGGACATATCATTTGTGTCGTCACTGAGCTACTAAGGCTTTTATTAATGTCCAAAGAATTCTTTACTCTAATCAAAAACCACAAATATATTTATTTACACCAAACTTAGGTTGCCCGCTATTTCCTATTTAAGAGCCTTTGATAGTATCTTAATGACTGTTTTAAAAGGTTTAAGTCCTTGATAGTAGGTAGTATAGTGAAATCGTGCACAGTACTGAAATTGTAGCAATTATTTAAACCATAGATAAAAAATCTTGTATGTCTTTCTGATTCCTATTCCACCCATTTCACCATAACAGATGTCATTGAATAATATAAAATTTAAAAATCAAAATGCTTTGCTGTTATAAAAAAGTTATGTTCAATGTCATACCTTCTTCTGGTTCAGAGTGAATAGAGTCACTCTTCATCTCCACATCACTAGCGTCTGACACAGTTACAACTGAGTCCCCAAATCTTGGTGAGTGCTCTATCTTGTTCTTTTTATTAGAAATCTCTTCTGGTGAAACAGATCTTTTTTTACCTCGACGTCTACGGTCTTCCCGCCGAGCTTCTAGTTCAATACGAGACTCATGTTTTCTTTTGATATTTCACGTTCTGATGAAAGAAATATTGACAAAAAGTTATCTTCTGTTAGCCTTTGTGTGACAAATGATTTGGATATGTAAAAATTGCTCTAATTAATTAATTTAAAATATTTTAGACTGACAATTATTTTTACAACACCTGATACATAAATCATACACCACATAATTTATTTAGTTTTTATTTCGGTTTTTAAACTTTTTCACTCAATAAATCATACACATATTGTTTATTCTTATACTTAGACAATATTTTACATCATAAAACTTTTTCCATAAAATTTTTCATAAAAATGAAAAAATCAAAAAGTTTATATTTGTTTTCATGGAATACATGTAAAATATTTAAGCATATAAATCTATTTATTAGTAATTTTATCATAGCTGAGGAATTCATTGCATGCAACAGAAGGACTTGCAGCCATTTTGAGTTTATGAACAGTTAAGAGCATTTTAACTTAATGAGTTAAAATGCATTAAGGAATATAAAATAAAAAATTACCTGCTTCTAATAATCTTTTTGTTCTTTCCTGCTGATGTTTATCAAGAGATGTGTGTCGATCTAAATTTTTTTCTCTTTCATAGTCTACATGTTTTTTTGGCTCCTTATTATAGTCAATTGGTTTTTTTGTGTCTTGATTTTGTAATTCTTTTGAAATTCTTTTGCTAAGCAACCTACTCCTTAAATCTTCCAGTTCCTTGTCACCGGAGGTTTTGTCTCTATTTTCTTTTTCATTACTTTGAGTTGTTCTTCCTTCTTCAGCTAAAAGTCTTAATCTATTTTCTATTCTATCTGGCTCAATACGTTTTCTCTCAGCCTCAGTGTATTTATATTGACGATCTCGAGACATATATGTTTCCCGCTCTCTTGGAACCTCTTTATCCTTATAAGTTTCTTTTTCTCTATACACTTCCTTAGCTCTAGCACTTTCTCTATAAGATGCATTATCTCTGTATAAGTCTCGTTCTCTATAGTGTTCTCTATCTCTATATGTGTCTTTATCCCTATACACATCCTTTTCTCTATAAATATCCTTATCTCTAATCTCTCTTTCCCTGTAAACTTCCTTTTCCCGTACATCTTTTTCTCGGTAAGCTTCTTTCTCTCGATAATATTGCTTATCTCGATAATAGTCTTTAGATAAATCGTCACGATCAACAACCTTACTAAATTCTCGTTTCGATTTATCCAATTTATCACGTTCCCTGTTGAAAAAATAAATATTTTGTTGTACATCCCCAGAGCAATGATTCAGACCTTAAATAACATGATAATTATTAATAAGCAATTTAATGTAAGTTCAGTCTCTGTTTTATAGCATTAAATAAAAAACTAACCTGAATAGATGTTTTTTCTCTTTACGTGTGGTTTCCTTATATCTGTCTTTGGCAGAACGCTTATGACTTCTTTTGTCTCTATGAGATCGAATCACGGCTTGCGGTGGTTTAATTACTAAAGAATCAGCGTTGTCTCGATCTTCATCAGATAGACTAAAATATAAAACGGCAAAACATGATACCTAAGTGGCTAAGAAGCACTCACTGCGATCTGCGATCACTCGATCAATACAACCTTCCTTATATTTAATTAGAACATCTATTACTAATCTTACTAATAATCTTTGATGATTAACTCACCTGAAATCCATTTCGTCCTGTACAGGACTACGTGCTAATTCACCGTCTTCACTTTGATCGTCTTCGTAATTACTCATGGTACAATTATACAACTTCACGCATACAAATAATCAAAAATAACTTATGGAATACAATTAGTTTGTTATTAAACAAAAAAATTTCTAGTAAAAATGCTACAATTTGATAAAAATTACAGAAAAATTGATAAAATAAAATGCCACTCAAGCTCAACACTTCAAACTTTTAACAAGAGCATTCGCCATTTTGTATAATAGAGTCTACAAAGACAAACGTGATTCTCGGAAAATGGAATTTACAACAACACCAGTACAAAAAATTACATCAATATAAAAATTTATATTTTTATAATTTTTCCCCGTATAAAGAAAAAATATTGAAATTTAAAAATAAACAAATGTATTATTATGTAATGTATATGTCTGAATTATATGTATGAATTGAAATGAAATTAACAATTCATCGATGTATCGAAGTATTGATATACCTAAAGATAATATATAAAAAATAAATCCTGTTTGAATTATAATGAACAAAATAATACAAATATATCGATTTGGTGAACAACTGTTCGATTTCGCACTTTGTCGTTCGTATGCATAATTATTATCCCTATATTATACACTAGCCGATCCGTCCGGGCTTCACTTCGGGTGTTTAAAATAAAATTATAATCTTTATACCTACTTATTGATTTCGAAGTGTCGCAACACTGCACCACCTACATAACGCGGGAATAGTGTAGCTTTCTATCAGAGAATTTTTTTTTTTTAAATTGGTGCAGTAGGAACAAAAGGGTGATGACTTATTGTTTTTGAAGCATGGCAACACTGAAACACCTATATCACGCGGGAATAGTGTAGCTTTCTATCAGAGAAAGAATTTTTGAAATTCGTGCAATAGGAACAAAATGGCGATGACTTATTGTTTTAAAAGCATGGCAACACTGCGCCACCTACATAACGTGGGAATAGTGTAGTTTTCTATCAGAGAAAGAATTTTTGAAATTGGTGCAATAGGAACAAAATGGCGATGACTTATTGTTTTCAAAGCA
>JAOPUB010000004.1:1574483-1586221 GCA_027564055.1 Neptis clinioides
ACATCCCTACCACTGGTGGGAGAGAAGTAAATCAACCAATACGAAAATCGACCAATGAGAATGACTACCCGCGCCGACATATATAAATTTAGTTTTAACATTTATTTATTTACTACAATTTAGAAAAAATACCTTTTAACATTAAAAGAAAGAATTGTTATGAGTCCTTATTTAAACCCTACTAACTGTTGCTGTGGTTACGAATATGACAGGAATAAATAAAAGCAATCTAAAATATATTTGAAAAATTACACAAAACCCTCGCAACATTTGCACTGTGCAAGAATTAGATATTTTTTCGTTTGTTATGTGGAACTAAATTTGATAATAGAATTCTTAAAAATTCAACTAATAAATACATAAATTATTAGCCTTCCTTAAAAAGCAAATGAAATAATACGCTAAATATGGAACATTCTAATACTTCTAAATAGAATTAAGTTTATGTGAATTCAATGCATAATGAATACCTTGTGCACGCAATGAGGTCCTCCTGTTCCATCATTTGCTCCTTGAGCTTTTCTACAAGCTGAGAATGTTGATTGATCTCTTCATCCTTGTCATCAAGCTGCTGGTATAGAGCTTCTAGCTTACCCTGCATGGCCGCGTCCTCAACCGCACTTGATACGGCCACTGGTACTGGCTGTTATAAAGAATAATTTTACATATAAATAATACTTTTTTATTCATATCTTGATTAAAAATTCTTCATAGAAAAGGCAAGGAAAAGTAAAAGCTTGCAGCAAATTGCTGTATTTATAAATATAGCAAACTATATTTATAAATTCAATAATTTATAATATATTAAACTTAATCAATTCAACAGTGAATAATTTTGAGAATTGGTGGCCAATGCGACCCTGAAATTATTAGTACAAAATTAAGCTTTCTTTATTGAGTCATGTTATGTTAGCATATAAGAGTTCCAAAAATATTATTTTAGAAACAATATTACGCAGCCAAATTAAAATATTATTGAAATTTATAACAGGAGAATTAAAATATATTATACTTATAATAAAATCGTAAAGAAGGTCTATTTGTACACTTAAGATTTAAAAAAAAATTGTGAAGGAATCGTGAACTAAGCAATAGAACACAAAAAAATTGTTTCCTAAATTTTCGTCTGTTTGTTTGTGTACGCATCACGTTAAAACAGGATACTTTTTATCTCGAAAAAAAGAATAGTTCCTGAGGAAATTTATTAAATTAGTGGCATACAGTGCTAAAGAGAGTTAAGTAAAATATCTAAATATCTTGAAGCGAAAAATAGAATACATTCATACACACATAGAATAGGTAGGCTAGTTAAGGGTTGTATTTGTATAAAAATATAAGATGAATGAAATAGTAAACACACAGACTAACTTAGAATCAACATATTTTTTTTTTCAAGAATAAGAGTTCCTTTTGGATAAAGTAAATAAGGACAATGATCTATAAGTCTAGTCTATACTTTCACAATGCGAAAAACTCAGTCTGTTACTCAATCACGCTACAACCACTGAATCAATTTTGACCAAATCTGATACAGAGGTAGATAAGAACTCTCTCAGACATTATTGGTCATTCTTATTTTTCTCTGCATTACTCGTGATTGTCTCTCTCCCTTTCCGTTTTATTATATCGTATCATTGATGGTGCGTTACACTCATCCTGATTGAAAATGCATGGGGATTAAAATTTTGCCTTCAACACTTGAAGAGAAGCGCGGGCGAAACTAGTTAAGCAATAAAATTTATAGTGTGACTAATAATGACGCTCATAAGTTTATAACGACAGTTTAGCTGGTAATAGGCATTTCCACCCACGTCTCAGATCGACGCGTGTGTCATCCCTCTGTGATATAAACAGAGTCTGAGTAAACAAAGGATTAAATAAATTTGATAAACTATTCTTATATTGCTAATCTTAAGTCAGCTGTAATTTTGTCCTTAAAAAGGAAGATAGTAATTGCGTTTGTCAGCATGTACTAATGCCAGTTTCAATCGTTTAAATATAAATCACTAGACTTTTTTAAGGTTGTATAATTGTTAATTTTTAAAAATTCTTTTGTTATTGTTGGAGTGATTGAAACATAAAGAAAAAGAACATAAATAGCAATTAAATCGCACAATCATTGAACAATTTCAACATATGGAACTAAATATCTTGTGTTATGTAATAATTATTATTTTTTCAACAATAAAAGCATAAAGCATAAAATGACGTAACATAATATAGCATAAGAAAACAATATTTACTGCCACAGGTGGTTTCTCTTCGATGAATGATGTGACTGGTGTGACAGCCTCGATTTCTACCAGGTTGACTTGCTCCTCTGGACGAACGGTCTCTCCAGAACGCCAGCGATTGACTTCAGCTTCCAGTTTCTCAACCTTACAATACATACAGAATAAAAAATGTGGTGACATCTTGAAATATATCCTTAACCCTCTTAAACCTAACATACAATCTTTATAACAATAACATACATACTTTAATTACCTGTCCATGTAACGGATTAAAATTTAACATAATATATATATTTTAAAAAGTATTTAAGTTATAATTTTACTTCTTGACAATAAAAAAGTTCTATTTTTTTATGGTCTAAAATGGTTTCCAATCAAATAAGTAATTAAGTTTGTATTGTTGATACCATAAACATTACCTTTCCTTTAAGTCTAGCCACCTTCTCTTTTTCTCTTTCATACCGACGTTTCCATTCTTCAGCTGTGAGTTCCTCATTGACACATACAACATTCTTAACAGTCTTTGCCCTGTAAAAATATTTTATTATTAATAAACTAATAAAAACTTTAAAGTGTACATTAAAAAAAAAAAAGAGAAATATGTTACCTTTTACCAAAATCAAGGGTACTTTTAGTTTCACTTTCATTAAATGAAGCTGGCGAGCAACAGATAACAATAGTTGTCCTAGCATTACCACCAAGGGATTCTTGAAGAATGCGGGTCAATTTGGAATCTCTGTATGGGATGTGAGATTTATTGCCATCGGCCAAAGCAGAAATAACATTACCCAGGGCAGATAAGGACTTGTTAATATTTTTGGCTTCATCAAGCACAGTACCTTCAGCACCAGTTTTGGATACCTGCAGATATTTAAAATATATTCTCATTATCATAAACAATCATCAAATGGAGAACTTTTGATTATTACCTTTTCAGATCCAGCCAAATCCACAAGATATAACTTTCCAGATAATTTCTTCTGATTTTCTAAGTTTTCTTGCTTAACATTTATGAGGAAGACCGAGTGAGATCTAGATGAATGCTCGTTCATATCTAAAAATTATTTTTATTTATTTTAGGCAACTACCTAATATAATATATTATAACGTAACTTAACTAAAATAAAGTGCATACATACTTGTTACCGCAATATGCCTATTTGATTTTCCTTCCTCTATGACTTCAAATACTTCTTCAGGACTTGACACAAATCTTTCTGTAGCACCTTTTACAAATGGGACTCTGTTTTTGTCTTCATGAACACTGAGGTTTACCTTTGACACTATATTTAAAATGGAAGTTATTAAATGAAGAAAAATAAGAAGAAAATAAAATTGAAATTATCACTTAATTAAGGAATTTACCATCTAACAGGTCTCGAATTTTGTCCATATAAATTTCAAAATATGACACCTTTATGTGAAATTCAAGATTTTCTTCCATTGCATAGATATGATTGAAAATATCATTGACTATCCGTGGAATTATACCCTGTTTTCCTGGATCGCCTGTAAATAAACTTAGTTAACATAACAATAAAATTAGGAATATTTTCATCACCAAAACAGAAAAGGTGTTTAATCATTTATAGCTGGGTAAACAAAAGGATCATATTTTAGCATAAAATCATGCTAAAAAATATTCAAATTAGTTCTAGTCTTTTCTTAATAAAAGGGTATAAATATAAGTAGGATACTATAAAATGATACATACCTATGACACCTTCCATGGTGTGTGTTTTACCAGAACTTGTTTGACCATAGGCAAATATGGTACCATTGTATCCAGCAAGTACATCAGATACAATACTTTTTGCTGCTTCATTGTAAACCTTCTCTTGGGTTGCATTAGGTTTAAATACTTTGTCAAACAAGTACACTTTACCCTAAAAATAAAATTAATAATAATGAAGTATATTTATTAAGCTCTTCTATAACTATTACAGTAAAGTGTATATATATAGTAATTGAGCATATTGAAGGTAAATATTATTTATAGTGCTGAGCATAGCCCAGTAGTTAAGACACTGATTCTTGCTCGGGAGCTCCAAGTTCAATCCTGGGCACTCAACTCTCACATTTCTGAATTATATGTGTTTAAAGAACTTAAAGGAAAGCATAATGAAGAAAACCTGCACTCCTGAGAGTTCCCTAAAGTTCTCAAAGGTGTGTGAAGTCTGTCAACTGCACTGGGACAGTGTAATGGACTATGGTTTTAAACTCTGCCTCATTACAAGAAGGATATAGTGATGATTGTAATTATCTATACCGTAAATATTTTATATTGAAACTAACAAAACTCTAACACTGTTTTTGAAAAACTCTAATACTTGCAAATGACTCTTGGAACTGCTTCCTTGCATTGAATTAAATAGAAATTTATGCACACTTACACACACATTAAAACATTATAAATTTATCCTCTTATTTCTCAGTGCTTATTTAGTAATTAACCTTTTTAATGATAATGTTATATTAATTTCAACATAGATATAGAACATTTTTTTTAATACATTACAAGCTACAATATTTAATCACTCAATAGGTACACATAAAAATATATGTAGAAAATAAAAAAATGTTATTACCACATTTTTGATTTAAAAAATTCGGAAACTCGGAAAATATTAATAAATGTGTTCATCAATATGGTTTAATAATAAAAAAAGCCATTATTTTTGTGATAATTGAGCTACCCTATGTACAGATCCCATAGTAAACAATAATAAAAATTTATATACACAATTTATTCCAAGAATTCTCAGGTCAAGGTCGAGAAAATATTTGTATTGATTTTTGACAAAGCAAAATTGTATCCCCGATTTAGTTGAAAACACGCAAGATTCTTTAGATTTTAGTGATCGCAATCGTATTCAACGAAGCGGAATAGAAAAGAAAGGCCATTTCGGAGCAGGTGAACACCACTCGCAAAGTATTAGTCATCATGATCTAAATTAGGGCGATGATAGAGAACTACAATGTGGGTAAACTGAAAACAATTAGACTTACCCCTATGGAAATGCAATTATCGTCAGATCCTGAAGGAAATTTAACGATGAATTTAGATCCTGCTTTTTCTTCGGAGTCGTTGAGTGGTCGAAATCGGCATACGACTCTTATGCTGTCTTCAGCAGCAATTTCGCGATCAGCTGCCATATTTGTAAAATTATACTTAAGACTAAACACTGTCTATGTAATTAAAATAAATATAACGCTATTGGAACATAAAACCGTGCATGAAGAACTACAAAGTAAGAATTTGTCACTGGGAAATCTTCATGACAGCGGTATCAAAATGTCGGCCATATTCTGTAAAGAAGAAAGGCCTGAAATTTGTTTCCTATTGGACGAAATGAAGTCAGGCTGCCAACAATAGCAGAAAAATCGATTAGCTACCACCTGTACAAAAAAACTTATAATACGTTCCTTAATAAACAATTACAAAGAAGTTATACCTACAATTTATTTTTATTGAGAATAGACATTGACCTAATCTATTTCAAATTAGAGATAAAAAGAATAAATTGTATTTAATTACGATCTTTTGATATGTTTTTTATTAGATGAGAGAGATGTGCTGCTGCACCCTAGTACACAAAGACCGAATTCTTTTTAAAAACACCACGAAATCATCTTTTACGTTCAAATGCAACGTTATTACCTATTATACGTTTATTTTCAAAATTGTAAGAGTTAGTTGTTTCGCTTTCACTTTAATATTTTTTTCTCTGTTCAATCAGAGTTCGATTTTTCTCTAATCTGTGGTTATAATTTATATCTATATACATTTTTGTGTGTAATCTATAGTTAGACTAGTGTGTAATATAAAAATTAAAATCCTATGTATAACATTAAAATAATTCAATATAAAATATCCTCCTGTGTGTTATTAAACATTAGATAACCACTAGAAGTAAAACTTTTTAGATATGTATGAATCAGATTAAAAGGATTAGGCCATTGTTTAAATACAAGTAGTGTGTAAATAAAGAGTATACTAGAGATATGTGTGGTATTATATTTGATTAGGATACTAATATCTTCTAACTGGTAAGTTATACATTGCATTTATGTTTCTGCTTGTTCTGATGGTAATTACATTTTTAATAACTTCGTAAACTGAAACAATACAATCTAGAATGTCATTTAATATCTTACTACACCGTATTATTTTCTTCTTGTAAAGGAAATAACACAAAGAATATATTGTTTTATTGTATTTTGTTTATTACTCAACAAATTACATCTTTTTGTTAGCTGTGTGTATATACATGTTTAATTTAATAATAAATATATTCATTAACATTTTCTTTTTTCGTAAATATTTTAAAAATATGATGTTCATATTTAACTAAAAGCCTTGAGCCCAGCCCAGCCTTGTTTAATAATTTTCCTTGTAATAATAGTAGGTCATAAAGTATATTTGTGCTAAATTTCATTGTAATCCATTCAGCCATTTTTGTGTGATTGAGTAACTTTCAAATTTACATACTTTTACATTTATAATATTAATAAAATAAAAAAGTAACATAATTACAGATTAAAACTACACTTTTAATGTTTTAATTTGTGTATTTGCCCAGAACTGGGTGTTTATGAGAACATTATATATATCTGAAAACCCTCAATAAGATTAAGGTTGAGATCAGCATTATTGTTAATAATGCTTTTGCATTATTATGAAAATTAAACACATATTGCTATTCTTTATATTTCATACTAGCGGCCCGTCCCGGCTCCACACGGGTAGACCTAAATAGGTACAGATATTTAAGTTATAAGCATGCTAATTATGCTAAATGACCATGAATCACTAAATTAGAAAAAAATTTTATGATTATCTTAAAGCCTCCCAGTACACTACATTGGCTGTGGTATTTGTAGGTGGTAACAAAATGCATGTATTTTTATTTCATGATATCTTTTGAATGGAATGTCCGATTTAAATCATTTAAAAAGTAATCATCAGGTATTGAGACAGTCTTGAATGTTAAATTATTTATTTGGGTAGAAATTTATAAATGGTTTGGATAACATGGTCTGATTTTGATTGGCATTTCTATCAATTTGTTAAATATAAAAAAGTAGTTATAGTAACATAACTACAAAAGTTAGACATATGGTCTCACAAAGTTTTTTTTAGATATTGATATATTCTATAATATTGTCAAACATTTTTTTGTCCTACTATTAACACTCTTCACAGCATTTGCGATGAAAGACATTTTATGGCTAATTTTTAACACCTTTGGTTTGTTTTAATAGGAAATTCTAAAGATTTCTATAGTTATCTAGTACTAAAGTAAAAATAGCATATCTCATTCAGTGATGACGTAGCTTTCTTATGAAAAAAGAATTATTAAAATAAGTCCATTACTTTTTGAGTTTATTCGTTACATACAAAAATACAAATCTTTCCACTTTATAATATTAGTATAGATATCTTTCTTAGACATCAGTTTAGGAAATATGATTTTTTCTATGTTTCAACCCTACATGCATTTGTCTTCAGACTTCAACCATGTCAACTATCAGATTTAATTTTATTAAAGGAATAATTAACTTCAAAGCTCATGAAAAGGAAAACATTGAACTTCAAAACAGGTAAGTTTAGCTATTCGCCCCGGATTTGCTTAGTTTTTCTACTACAACATACATGTATTTTACATATAAAGTTTCCTCAGGAATTGTACTATTAAATGGCGAAAACCGCATTAAATTTGGTAGCATAGTTTAGGAGATATAAGCGTCCAAAGCTGAAAGTGATTGTGTGTTGATGGTTGAAGTAATTTTTTTTTTTTCAGGAAACATCAAAAAAAAAATAAATTTAATTTGAGAATAAATAATCTCAAAAATAACTGTAAGTATTTTTTTTTTAAATAAAGCCACTTTTTGTATAACAATTTTAAATATTTATCCTTAAACCGAATCGGTTTTGTTTCATAACAAGGTTTATCTTTAAACTATAGTTTATCAAAACCATGGTTTTTAGATAACCACTTTCTGTATAACATTTTTTTAAACGATTTTATTGCAAAATGATGTTTATCTCTAAACCTTGGTTTAAAATCTATAACAACATTTTTTATAACATTTAAACTTTTTTTAGTTTAGAGATAAATCTCGTTTTCAAATAAGCCGGAAACAGTCTTACTACAAAACAAGGTTTATCTCAAACCAAAGTAAAAGTGTCTGAGGTAAAAGAGTTCTAATTGTATTTCCTAAGTAGAAATGTTTTCTTTATGAATACCAAAATTAAAAAAATATATGCAATTTTTTTTTTTCAGTTACAAGAATGCTTCACATATTTTTTTTTAAACCTACCACCGACACCCAAGTAGAGATCTTCCATAGTTCAATGAAGTATTTCATCCTATGTGGTCAATGTCTTGGTCTTTTCCCTATGGTACATATTTCTACTCAAGAACCAACAAAGTCAAGGTAAACTAGCACCAAAAGTTGAAACAGCAGCAAAGCACTATTATTACACTTTCACTAGCAGTTTCATAGAAAGGCGTGAAAATCGACATTATATATAATTCCTAATTCAAATTACTGGATTTGACAGTACCTATTTGTTTTCCCACCATTCGATATTTGACATCAGTGTTTGAAGTCGATTAGATTAAAAAAAATTGATGTTTTCAAATTTTATTTCAATTAATTAATTAATATTTAGATTCGCATAGATAATATTTATATAATTTGTGTCTTATGGTTTTATCAAGAAGCGTCAGTAGTGCAGTGATTCAGACGTGAGTTCAAATCCCAGTCAATAAGCTACTGATGTGGCCCACTCCTAACAGAAGTATTTAGCTTAGTTGTAGGGGAGAACAATAATACTAGTAATTATTCAACAATATAAATTACCTTGACAGTCTGTCCTGCATCAGGTCCATCTTGTATTGTAATAGTACAAGACTCAGCATTATGTACTTTTTCCATTAACTGAAAAAAAATCCGACTAGTCTAATTATCATAAAACACTGATCCCTAAGGCTGCATTTCTACTAGAGATTAGCAATCTCTTGTAACACAGCCTAAGTATATTTGAAATTCGAACAATACTTACATTTTGTACCAACCTGACGGTTTTATAGAAATCATCAGCTTCTTCCTCAGTGAGATCTTTATTTCTCTTAGCTACACGTATTGGAGCAACTAATACATGGCCTGGGATTACACATCTAAAAAAAATATCATACTATATAACTATTATATTTATATATATTATACAACGCTACGACCCATAGGAGCGGAGTAATATAAAAACAAAGAATTATAAAATTATATTGAAATAAACTTTTCTTTTTAATTTCCAAAACTATTACAATGTGTACAATTGATCTAGAAGGACGTGATTTTTTTCTAAAAGCATGAACATCCAAAAAAAAATATCCCAAACCAACCCAAAGCATTTAATTGTAGAAATATTCCTTCATTTTATTTCAAAAAAAAATTATATAATCTAAACACGTGTAATTAAGTTTAATCATTTTTTTTAAATGTAGCCTTTATAATAAAGACCTTACCGTAAGTTAACAAAAGCATAAGTTAAGCTGCTTTTATAAAAAACACAGGATTCTGGCACTTTGACATGTCCAAATGCGTTCGCTGGTCCAGGTACTGGGTTTCCTGTTTTATTCTCAATTGGTGTAACCTGCTCCTTATGTTCTGGTAATAAGGTGTTCCGTATGCTCAGTGTATAGAGGGAGTAGACGTCTGGACTGTAAAACGTTGCACTGATGAGTTTTCGCTATCCGATAATAGATGGCGCTACTTGTATATTAGACAAACATTTAAAGCGTTTTAGTAATTTGATAATAGATGGCACTACTGGCAATAAATAGCTTAATGTTTGCAATTATGAGTGACTATATATATAGAATACTACTCTATGTATGTGTATATATGTATGTTTTTTTTAATTGTATATAAACTGGTTAACTTTACTTAGCTATATAACTTACGTAGTAAAGTTTTCTTAATCAAAAACCAAAAATTTTAAATGTATTATTAATTAAAATTTTAAATACTACTTATTAACAAGTTAGTTAAAAAATAAATTTATATATTCAGGTAATTATAATAATAGCGTTAGGAGATATTTTCCCGCCAAAAAGGTATTAATATTAACATTTACCGTCTATGTTGGAATACGGGCATGTTTCTCCTAACATCAACAATCCTATCTGTTATCTCCGCTACTCTGTAACACGGGGCAGAGTCCTGACAATCTGCTAGGACTTCGCCCCAGGGGTCTACACATATCGCGTGTCCGTAAGAGCGGCGCTTCTTGTTGTGATGACCAGTTTGCGCTGCTGCTATTACGTAACATTGGTTTTCTATTGCTCGTGATCTATGAAAAAACAAAAAAAAAATTGTTTAACCTTTATTGAAAAAATTAAATTAAGATAATATGGTAAAAAAAAATATTCACCCATATTTTTTTTATATAATTTATTCACATAATATCATTTGTTTATTCATTATTTATTTTACCATATTTTTTTTTAAATTGTCTGTACATAATTCCTAAGAAAAGAATTATGTACAGACAATAGATTTGTGAGATTATTAGGATCTATTATTTTATAAATATTAACATAAATTATAGATTATTGAAATAAATATTGATTGAAACATAAGAATCCGTAGAAAACAATATTTATAAAAACAAAATAAGTATGGTTTGAATCCTATAAATATTTATTTAATATCTACTAAGATATTAAAATTATAAATTATTCATTGAATCTACTAAGATTCAGTGAAGTCATTTTCAAAGATGAATAAAAGATACGCTTATTTATTCAAAATTAAGAGATTATACATTACATCTTTGCGAAGCGAGGGCAGCATTTTTAATATTAATAAAAATAATAGCTGCAATATTAAAGACACTATCTTTTGGTTTAGCAATAACTAAACTAGATGGCGTTAGTAGTAGTACGTTTCATCGCAGTATTATTTAGTTATTGTAATAGTAGACATAGCCAACTAGTAGAAAATTAGGACAAACATCGTGATGAAATCTTAGATTTTTTAAAATCGTAAACTCATCGTTATGATGAGAACGATAGAAAGCACTATCATGAAACTTCAAAATAGGGTTAAGATAACCTAGAACCTAGATGGCGCTACTTGTACAAGTACATCGCGGTATTGTTTAGTTTATTACAATAGTAGATAGGGCAGCTAGTATAGGGATACGACAAACATCGTGAAGAAATCTGAGATTTTTGAAGATCGTAAACTCTCCATATTGGAGAGAACGATAGAAAGCAGAAAAAATTGGATATGAAAACAATTAAACTAATTCGTCAAAATAGTCGTCGATTAAGTTATTATACATTTGTAGTTTTACTATCAGTAATCTAGATGGCGTTACTAGTATATTACATCGCGGTATCGTTTAGTTTATTTAAAAAGTAGATAGGGCCGCTAGTAGAGAGACCCGCCAAAACATCGTGAGGAAATCTGAGATTTTTGAAATCGTAAACT
>JAOPUB010000004.1:1635012-1653279 GCA_027564055.1 Neptis clinioides
GTCGTCAGTCCATCTTGTGAGAGGCCGTCCCACGTTTCGTCGACCTAACCGTGGTCTCCACTCGGGAACCTTTGGCTCTACGGGCTATGTGCCCAGCCCAACAGTTCAAATAGCTGATCAGCTGGGCTATGTATATCCTCATTTCTGATTTGATCACGTAAAGAAACTATATACTTTGTCATCTTATAAATAATTCTAAATTTTCATGATCCTATTAACTACTTTTATGACTCCATTAAACCAATTCTAAAACTACAAAGGACCATAAACTACATAAACTGTAATACAATGTATCCAATGGCGTCAAAATATCCGTTAGTTATCACCTACTTAGTTAATCTACATATAGTTTTAACTACGAAGTTAACCGTTAACTGCACTACGGTTTATGCGTGACCATGTTTTGATAAATGAGGTAAAAGCGACAAGGTCGTGGAGTTAATATGGCGACGCATATTTTGTATATATGCGAAACGGCAAAATTTATTTAGGGGGTCTTAGACTAAATTATACCCCTCGTTTAATAATACCTCTTATAATGTTTCTTAATTTTTTTTTAATGTATAAAGTGTAAGGGGGTTCAAGTATTACGTAAGCATTATAGAGGGGTGGTGAGAGTCTTTGCTTTGCTTATTTTTGATGATATGGGGGGTGGGGGATCTTCATGTGGGGACCCACAAAAATGAGTAGTAAAAAAATACTTGCATCAATATTTACGTAAGGAGGGCGGTTGTTGGGGCCTTGCTTTCTTTTGATGGTATAGGGGGTGCTTACGTAATATTTGAATGGTCCCTAATTGCTGCAAACTAATCTATCGTCCCTTCACTGTCCACACCCGTTATATCGTTAAGGGACCGTTCAGTATTACGTAAGCATTATAGAGGGGAGGGGAGAGTCTTTGCTCTGCTTATTTTTGATGATATGGGGAGTGGGGGATCTTCATGTGGGGACCCACAAAAAAAATACTTGCATCAATATTTATGTAAGGAGGGGGGTTGTTGGGTCCTTGCTTACTTTTGGTGACATACAGACGTCTGACCATCAATTATACCGTGTTTTAACAAGCACTTTTATAGTTATTTACGCGTAGTCTAGTATTTAATCTAAGCGTAGCCTGCCTTAGTATACTTGTCTCTTCCTAATGTATTATTCAAAATATTAAAATAGAAGTTAACTAATTTAACTTTATGTTATTAGATGAAATGAAATCTTTAGTAACTCAAAAACTTGGCATGTCTCATTTAGAATAGTAGATGCTAAAGCTAATTAACAAAAAGAGATATCAAAAAAGCTGATAAAAATTCCGACCACTGTTTAATCCATATAGCTAGCTAGTATTAGCGCTACGGATATTACAATTTCTACTTATACCTATTTTTTACTCATAAAGAAAATTGAAGCAATATAGCCTCTTGAGTCTTGAGTAAACATTATTATTTTGTATTATCCTACCGCGGAATTCGTTAATGTTGATGAAAGCGGTTTTAATTCCTTAGTATTTTATTAAAATTATCTTTAACTTAGAATAGATTTTTATATCTGATTTAAATGAAGTAAATCATATATCTTGTTCCAGAAAAACTCAATTTACTGGTTTTATGTCACTAATATCTGTTTAGTAATTGTAGAGATGCGTGTGACCAGGTAAGCAACGGTACTGTAGATTCCCCTCCACGGGTGGGGAAGATGTAAGCAAGCAATAACAAACTTTAATCTATGAGACCTGGTATTGAATAGGTGAAGGTTTGTGGTCAATTAAAATCGTTCAGGATTAAGAGGCAGCCATGTAACTACCAAATGGTCGTCAGTACGCTCGTTTTGCTCATTACTTAAGATATGCGAAATAATAATTATATTAGGAAAACTAGATAGTAATTAATGCAGGTCACCGAACTTGTAAACGATAATAGTTCTGGCTTCTCGTTCCATGTAACTTCAGCACGGTATGAATGGCGTTAAATTAAAAATTCAAAACAAAGCGAAATACAGTGTGTGGGCGGCGGCTAAAGTGCGGAGGGCGGGCGGCGATCGAAGAGCGCGCGCGGTGCTGAGTAGCGCGGGCAGGGCGGGCGAGGGGTAACGATCCGAGCGCCCGCAGCGCAGTCTTCCAGCCGCGAGCGAGCCGTGAGCATGAGCGACGTCGGGACGCTCGCCGCCATGGACGCCTTCGCGGGCGGCGCGAGGCGTAGACCCTCTCGCTTGCCGCCACCGCCCCCTTTCGTCCCGCCGCCGCCACCGCAGCGTCATGACCACTACTATGTGCGCCGCAAGTCCCCCGTGCCCAGGCATTCCCCTAACCTTACGCTCTTCGCGCGCTCCAATGGTACATCACCTTCGCTGCCATATCTCATCCTCTTACTCCTTCTGACTATAGATCTGTTACTCTTACAATAACTAAAATCATACAGCCTGCCACAAAATCTTTGAATGCACTGTTTTTCATTATTACTTTATTTTTGAAACATCTTACTCATTCTTATCGTTTTCAAGTCGCACTAAGCTTTTTGGATTTATCGTAGAATTATTTTATTTAACTATATTCGCTTTTTATTCTTTGTAATTGCCAAATTTTTAATTTCATTCAACTATATAGAATATATAAAGTAAAGTTGAGTTTAAAGTATATTTTTTAAGTTATGAGGGTAATCACAAATAACAAGTTAATTACTAATTATATGTACGCTACTTTGTACATATATTATCTAGGAAATATCAAAATTAAAGTGACCGTTTTTGTTAAAATGTCCTTAATAACATGGTACTGAAGTTAGTAATATGTAAAAAGTTATAACCAATTAAAAACCTGGCTTTAAAATAATTAGATTAGCAACAAAGACTAGTTAAAATATAACAATTTTACACAAACTGGGATATACTTTGGTTTCAGAGAAAATAAGGCAATATAATGTGTTGTTTGTACATTCTTTTGCCAGACAAGCTCATTATCATTTTTGAGTGAATTCGACCGCCAGGCGTCCTTGACACCTTCTAATCTATAAATGTGTATGCTTTTCCTGTTTTTTTCCCGGGTCAGTTAAAACTGTTAACATTAGTAACACTTCAGTATTTTATAATTGAACCTCTTTTAGCTCATAATTGGTACATGTGGTGACCACTTCACATTCAGGCGAACTGCTTGCGCATACACTTTTATCAATAAAAATGAGCACGGTCAGTTTTTACTATATAGTATTCTCCAACATTTCTACACTAAAAATGTTGCCAAAAATCACACTTGGAAGTTAATTTTTTTTTTATGTGATACAGGTTTTACGATTTGCCCTAAATTAGTTTTTCAAAGCGTCTTAGCGAGTAAGAAATAAAAATCCAAAGCTTAGTATAAATGTTGGTTACCATACTCCTCTTGCTTGACCGATTTTTATGACGTTTTATATGCATATTCAGTAGGTCTGTGATTTGGCTATTAACAATTTTTCATACCCCTTATAATCTTCCCGGTGGTTCATGACCCGAAGCGAAGCGCGGGCGGCCCGCTATATTTTAATATATCAATTAAGACTGACACGACTGTCCCCTTTCTTGCCGCGACATACTACCTTTTGTTTAAGAGATTGAGAAATCGGTTTATTTTTCTGAAAATACGTTTTGCAACCTTGACTATTAAAAATATTTTTTTTAATTTACTGTTACGAAATGTATGCTCCATAGTTGTATAACACTGCTGAGAAATAATATTTAAGCTTTTGCTATTCTTCCCTTGCTTGTTTTAAGCTTTCATATTTTTTTATGTAATTCTTACATGGTAGTTAATAGATATTATTGATGATACCCCTTAGTTTGATGAAAATAAATAAGTAAGGCTATTGTGACCTTGTTCAACTATACGAGGCATGCTCATGACTTAAACATTCAATATCGTGTACGCAGTATGCCATTTTATCTACCTCTTAGTAAGTCAACACATTCCACTCAAGGCTAATTCACAATGCAGATAGTTTAGTAGGATTTTGATATAAATATTCATGGTTATATATAATTTTAAAATATAATTATTATTTCAAAATTGCTAAGGAAAATTTAGAATTTTAATCATAAAGTCGTTTTTGTTTGAAACAAAAGGCATAGCTAGAGGCAATAATTCAAAGAATGCGAGGTTTTATATTATGATGGCAAGAGAAGGTCGTGGCCTCGAAACGCCCTTGACCCACCGCCGAAGCTTCCGTTCAGAGCGGGCGCCACTCCCGTTTGGGATGTCCACTTCTCCCGTTGTCTATTCAGGAAACATATTAAAAACAATTTTATATAATAGCACTACTAAAACGATCATCATTGATTTATAGTTTTTTAACTAGCCGACCAGCCCTGGCTTCACTGAGGTGCATTATATTTTCGGGGAACTTAACGTTTTTTCAAAATAAAAGTAGCCTAAGTCCTAAGCCTAAACACTTCGTACAAACATAGTGATCAGTGCTGACATCTAACAACACATTCACATGTTCAGTTTCAATCTAAGTCCGACATACTACCGCGCCATCTAGACATGGACGTCTTCATCTTGTACTATGCTTGTTAAGAAATACCACAAGAGGGCGCTGCTGCACTATAAGTAGATGGTAGTTAATTGTAATATTATTATTGGAAATAAGCAAAATAAAAAATCTCAAAAAGTACTGCAAATCAGAATACTGAAAAATAATTGGTAGGATGTTATTGTGGCCTCTCATTTTTACTCGTTGAATTCAGGTTGATGATTATCAAATTTCCATAATATCGATTGAACATGCTATCAACTGCCAAAATTAACGAAGCCCAACTGGTGTTAAAAGGGCTTCGAGATGTATTTTCCTATTCATAATACGGAATATGCATAACATTTAAATTTTCTTTAAGAATGTTTTCTCAAGACCTTTTATTATGGTCACATTATAAATTAAAGAATTTTAATCAACCCATGAAATATCATATTCAACATGGCAGGACTATGTATGACAATAGATTGAGCGACTCAAAATTATTAAACTGATTTTATAAAATAATTTGATTATTTACAAGATTATATATTTTCTATATAGCTATAAAGATGATAATTAATTTGGGATATAAAAAAATCATGCATATTCTTTATTATCTATTCTAGGGGTTTATCTTCCCCTTTAAATTAATAGAAATTAAAGAGCCATTTGATATTACTATATTAAATATTGGCTTCACACATTTTGATGAAAGTCGTTTTGCAGAACTTGCATTAATTAAGACATGGTCTTTCAAACTAAAACCAATCAAGATATCAAACTTTTAAGGAAATTAAAATTTATGTAACGATTTTATCAATGATTTAAATATTCATGTGCATGTTACATTAAGAAATTAATTACAATGACGTGCTGCTTGCTTCTAGTTTTCATAACCATGTCATTATCAGTAGTTTTTCAGAACTCACAAATTAACTTCTCAACATTTTAAATATATAAAATTAAGGTTTTTTTTATGTTCTTACTTTTACTCTCAATTACTTATTATGCAAGGGTTTGGGTAATAATAAAACAACAGGAGACAATTAGGAGTATATTTATTTGTTGGGATATGTAAAAATGAAACAACTGAATTAGGCAAATAATCAAATTTATTTGAAAAGCCTTTTAATTTTATAATATTATATTATTAGTATTTTTGTTAATTTGGAAAAAATTACCACCGCTTCGGAAGGTGTACTACTGTGGAGAAGAAGCGGCGCAAGAAACTCCACAGGAATCACCTTTTTTTTTATCGAGTTTAAAGCCAATTGTTTATTGTTGTTGGTTGTTTTTCTTCAGAAATACACCTGGACATGGACCGCCTTCCAATTAGCATAATATTATGACTATGCATTATTAGATTATCAACTTAAGATACACTTATCTATATTTTATTGCCTAGCATTAAATCTAAAGTTAACGTATATTGTAAATTATTAATTTTCAATAAAGTTGAGATATACATATATATATATGAAATTATATATATTCAGTACCTAACACATATTAGGAATTTATTTACGTTGTTGTTGCAATTAAGACTAGTTTGCTTTTGAATAGTGTTAGTTTCTAGTACAGTGTGAATTGATGTAAAATAAAAAAAAAATGTATACCGTTCACAAACAGCATCACACGTTGGAGAATTTTTGAAAATCAAATATATAAAGTAGGTAATACGATCAACCGCCCGTCGCTTATCGCCCTCAGTTTTTACTTGGCGTGGGATAAAATTTTCTTGCTGCGGCATTATTTATCCTTTCAATAGTCACTAATTTCTTGTTTCTCATTTGATAAAGGCTAAAAAGTACCTAGAATACTGGGTTATATAAAGGCAATACTTACAGTATTTAAAACGAACCTAAAATATTAAATTATATCCCGACGATTGTGGACCAAGACGAACTTGGGGACCGCACTCATTATTTTGGTTGTTAATTATTATTTGATTATACCGTTTCCAGATTTTGATGTCTGTCGCTTTGGATATATATTTATATGAATAAGATTCCATATAATTTGGTATCATCTTTAGTTGCTTCCGGGCATTATAATATCTCGTTATAAACAGTCGCGTCGTCGGATACTGTTAGAAGGGACCTGTCAAGCAAAATCTATTTCGTACCTTCGTATATTTTATCCAATACAGATCCCGTAGATACGAATTGTTATTAACCCGTAGTTCGCACGAAGGTAACCAGCTTTGTCTATTAGTTGCTAAAATGCCTTCTATGTGATAAAATACTTAAACAAATAAAAATGTACAAACTTGGGCGAACTAGTTATATGCAGCAGAAGTATGAACAGCAATCGTCCCACAATAACTTGCAAATATATACACCAACACACAGCATACAATACAAGTGAGGTCGTTACTAAAAAAAATCGCTATACAAAATGCGTATTAAACATAAGATACCTATTTAGCTGTGATTCTCACTATACTTAAGCAGGAGCAATCGTCGGCAGACATACTGGCGGGGGCAGAGGACAACACGCACGGTTGGTGGTAACTCATTCAGCCACACACATGGGTCCATTCGCGTTTTTAAATCCCAAGAATGCGTGCATCTTACAAGTTTGCTCGAAATCGTCGACGGTTTCGGTTTCAGTTTTAGTTTCAGATTTTATCGCCGCCGTAATATTATCTGGTTATAACTGCGAAAAAATTAAAAATAGCACCCGAAAAAAACAAATGGTTAAGATAAAGATTGTTTATAAGTGAAGTAGTGTACTGGATAGTCATGCGTGTAGTCTTCAACATGTTTACAATTGCAACTATTGACTGGTGGACTCTTCTACCGCTGTTAAAAGCGCAACCATATATAGTGCACGACACGCTCTATGCTCATTGCTACTTGTTGGCGCTGTTGTTTTCGATGCTTTCAGTGTTTACTGCAAATATTTAATAAATGGGACACACAAAAAACTATCTTACAAAAAGTTCAATTTATTACAGTGAAGTAAAATTTAAAATTGACATGCTTCTGTTAGACAACACTTACTACTGTAAGATCGTACCAGTTTATAGCCAATGTATAAGATGTGGTTAGAAGAATTGCAGAAATCATCCACTGTAAAGAGATCGAACACGAGGACAAGCAAAATAATAAGAAATAGATTCAAATAGGGAATAATTATTTACCTCAATTTGTAACTTAATCGCGCGTTTTTATTTTACATATCATTGAAAATGTTATACTGTATGTTAATTAAAAACTTTGTTTTGTACCTGCTGTAAAACTTCGTATCACAGTATCAGCCCAGACGCTAATCAAGATACGAAGAAGTAATAGTAAATCTCATATCACATTAGATGAAGTAAAATAAATCAATTTTTTTATTCTTTGTCTATTGTTTGAAGTACCTTTTAACGTCCTAATAATATAACCCGATGCCGGAGGGAATCGAGCTGTTACCACCCACCGCAACACTCGTTTATGTAGCCGTAAACTGAAAACATATCCAGAACATACGAAACAACAAAAATTGGCGATTTGCGTTAAGATTTCAATTAATTATGAGCATATCATGCATCACTATATTTCCGTAGGTCAGTAATACCTGTCAAATTCTTTATATTGCTCACGAACATACATCTGCCGTAGATGCGAACCCGGAAGACGAGCAGATACCGTTAACTGCAAAAACGACGAAAAAAAACAAGGAAAAAGCACCCAGGGGTGCATTACATTTTAATTATAGCTATGTTTACGATTTAAGGAGTTATATAAGTAATGATAATTGCAAACTTAAAACGTGTGTTTCTAATTTGAATTAAAATATACATCATATACCTCCACATTTGGACAAGTCTAATTTTAAACACCCCAGAAGCTGACGCGGACTGAGTTCCTGGACGATATGTTGAACACCTTACTGTAAACTGATGTAAGACACACACGGAAAAAGGATTATAGATTATCGGTATTTAAAGGACTCCGAACGTTGATTATAAAATAATAATTATTGTTATAAACTATTTTTGAAAATAACGCTCAAAAGTAAAAATTTGGCTTTGTTACCGAGGTTTTGTCTAAAATCACGCAGTATAGCCATTGGCACCAAACCTCCAACCAACCTTTCGTGTTCGAACTGCAAATAGATAAAAACCGTAGACACGAAAAAACAAAACAATTTTATGATTCTATTGAAATATGTTCTATTATTCTAGGCTTTAATTAAATTTTTGATTTAAAAAAAGTTAAATACTTCTGAAAATGAAATAGTATTCTTTACTCGCTTAGTTCGTATAAAAGCAGTCTTCTCTCAATATAATTCCTTTCTTATTAATTTGGAAGTAAAGATTTTCAAATAACTTATATTCCGTGAACGAAAACTTTATTGTTTATTACTATAAGTTATATGTTTGCTGATGTTTTAACCTGCGAAAATAGTTTATAAAAGATATTGGCAATTAGTATTATGATGGCTGCTCTGCAACTGTAACTAGACCATCGGTCGTAGGATCCGCTGAACTACAATAATAATAAAAGACACGAAAAAAATTATATAACATTCGTTAAGTATAAATTACTTCGTGTATTAAAAACCAACGTATTTTCGTCCATTCGAAATTAATCTTTAAAAAAATTAACAATTAAAATCATGTATAACGGTATACCTCGCGTAACCTCGCGCGACTGGCTAAACCCTGAACTGCAAAAATATCAAAAAATAAAACCAAAACTTCGATATTTTGAGAACATTTTCGTTACATTAAATTCACTTTTGTAATTTGTGCGTTATAAATAATAGGTTTTATTATTTCCTATTTCATATATTTTATGGTGCAATCAAACTTATTAATTTCTAATTACAATAAAATTTTATTTTAAACTTGCAACACATCACCAATTTCAAAACTGTAAAATATTCAATAATGGATAATTCCACTCACTCTGCACATAAACTTGTGATTTAGTTTTTTACTGATTAATTTATGGCCAATTAGTAACTGAAAGTAAATTTTGATAATTATTCTCGCAAACAATTCTGGAAATAATAACTATTAGTCACCAAACTCCACTCCACAACACAACACCACTACCACTACTAGCCTTACTTTACTCTCTACTGTGGCTTAATTACGAGTTTGTAATAATACTTTAACGACAAATAAATTAACACATATTTTTCAAGATTAGTGCCAAAAAAGACTAAACTTATTAAACTTGGGACGTTCACTCTGTTACAAATATTATCACAACATCAAAGAAATTACTGAAAACAACATTGAAACCAACACTATTTAAACCACAATGCAAAGAAATTTTAAAGTTTGAATTTAACATTTTTGATATTTTTGTAATCACCCTACAAAAGCACGAAAGCGTATAGAAACTTTATGTGAACTTATCTCGAGCGAGTAGCACATTCACGCAGTATGGTCCTGTTACATTCTCCCAAAAGCTTACTTTGTGATGGCAAGAAACGCATTATGCTAAACTTTACAAATGTATGTGTGTTAAGTAATATATTATTGTTCAACAAAATGCTCAACAACCATATGCCAGGACTAGAACTGGACCGCGCTAAGGACGCTCCTTTAGTAAGGACAGGATTAGCCACAGCAGTGATTATTGTCGAAAACAGTTTGATAGTCATTCCACAAATTATTAAAGCTTCTATAAAATAAAAAGCATTTAATAGAAAGGGGGAAAGGTCTGTAATATATTACATAAACACCGATGAGTAGCGTTAAGATGTATAAAATATAAGCACATTGTCGCAAAATAGTCATCAAAATGTTGCATTGCCTCTATGGTACCATCGATTATGTGCTTTTAAGAATAATAAAGTGACAAGATATCTATCACACCACTAAACCTGCAAGAAATCTTCAACTTAGAACCATATCCATCTAGCTCCATGCTCATTCAAGATGTTATAAAGTTAGCAACAATTTTTAGTGCAAATTCAAAGATCACAGAACATTTTGTAATCAAAATAAACTGTGTCTACAAAATTATAATCGCTGTAATGCAAATAAAAGCATCTATAATGAGAGAAGACCTGGACGATGCAAACACTGAAGCTAGGGTTAATGACGCTTGCCGGACCAGTTAGCACTTTGCGTATCAAACTTAATTCTTTAAGATCATCCAAAAACCTTTATACGGTACAAACAAGCTTCTTGAAGATTTCCGGGCTTACGAATATTGGATTGTGATGGTCTAACTGGCGTGATGAATTTGTGGACTATTAAAATTATTGTTTGGTGCAAATTGCTCTTTCTGAGTATAGTCTGCATTATTTTAAATCGGTATTTTAATTCAATGTGAATTTTACAGGAACCCTTCAATAAAACCTGATGTGACTGTTTAGCTGAAAATAAATGATTAGTTCGCCTACTCGTGCTATTCTACAAATAATGAACTTTTACACGTTGAAGCAAATTTCAGTTATGAAATTATTCGTTGGACTACGATTACTAACTAGACAGTGATAGATAAAAATCCAAAAAATAATCTAATTATTAATTATTGCATTAAAATACATTTGGACACTGCATAATTTAATCTGTTAAAAAACCTTTTTGCATAAAAGCATATTATGTAAATATAGTTGTTATATTAATATGCCGGTAAAGGAAACACAAATTAATATAACTATAGATCTGGTGTCGTTAATATATGATTATTAGATATAGACTTTACGTACCCCCACGTGATTACCAATGATACAATGATCCTAATAACTTTACAAGGCACAAAAGCGTCTAATTACGCGGAAGTCAGCAGTATGCTCTAGAAATATACAAGCCTTTCCACTCTCTTATAGCAACATTATAACAAACTCGTGACAATAAACTAGACCAAATCCCTTCTAGCCTCATGCTTATCCAAGAACAATGTTATCAAATTCCAAAATCGGTTGGTTAGCCACCACATGTAATCAATTCCCGAAAATATTTATTAAACTATGTCTCCTGTGAAATTAAATCTGATTAAATTTGAAAGATAAACATTGTTAGATCGTTCTAGTGGCATTCACTGTATTCACATGGACAAGAAGAAAAGACATCACGTGACACTTTAGTAAAAATAACTTATACACAAGCTTGCAAGACTAAAACAAACCTTTAATCATTAAGGCCATCCAAGTGCAAACAGTGCAATCTGTGAATTGTGATAACAATCCCTAGATACACTCTAAATCCATGCTTTACCATTTTTGGTTTTCTCAAAATATTAAAGAAATAAACGTAAAGATATTTTTAAAATTTTAAGGTTAATTATTGTATACGCTGTAAGTGAAAGAATGATTAAAGTGATCTGAAAAAAACATATTATTGTTGACCTACCTATACATCTAGGATGTTATACACTATATAATATACTTTTAGTGCAAAATTTCTTGATTTTTATGGATTTAAAAAGCAAACTAAAAATACCAAGTTAAAGACAGTCTAGGAGTAAAGAAATGTTAGGAAAAAACATTTAGATAATATTGTCATTTATTAATCTTGTTTTAACTCACCATTACCACTAAATTTCGTTATTCTTTTATTATACATATTGCCTATCGTGCTTCTTGAAGAATCGAAAAGTAGTATTTATGAGGCAGTTAAAATAAATAAAATTGTACTTGTATTCTTCAATTTTTGTCATGGATGTTTGGATATAAAAATTATAAATATATTTTGTATGACCTCCTATTGGTTCCATTTTCATTAATTAGACAATTCTCCTTGATTACCGTCAGGCGGGACTTTTATGAAATTCATACTGAAAACGATGAGCTTATATTTGGCATAAAACGTACCGAAATTTTTGTTTTTGTCCTTTTTTCGCAGGGAGTAGTTGTAACTACTACTATATCCTCCTGAACTTTACTTTTATCTCACATTCTAGTGGATTACTTAAAATAATTCGTAAAATTGAGATGGACAATTTTGTCTGCGATTTTTTCAAATCGAAGCTAAAATTAATTGATTTACAATAAGAATCTTCATTGTCCTCTTTATCATCGTCATAGTACCAGCTAGTAATATATGAAACATAAGTTTGTAAATTTACATAACTTCATTATAATCATTTTTCTTGACTTATTTCTTACTTCTATCTTGAATTTCTATTTCTTCATCTTTAATATTACTAAATCATATAACCACACAAATAACTCACAAACACTGAAACTTCATTAAACACTGGAAATTTAAAATAGGAATTGCCTTATTTTTCACTTCTATGCTTAGTTCATTTATAGAATATTTCTGCTAAAAATATCATTTTTTTTAATTTCTATCAAAAACACAATTTTTATTAAATTGAAATATTTGAAAAAATCTGTTGCTTCTCTCTATTAACACTAATTATAGTATATATATAGTGTAGTAAACACTTAAAAATAAAATTTTACGGATTGTAACCATTTGAAGTAATGATAATGCAATTGTGCATCCTGCATCAAATTGATTTAATACGCCCTCAAAGAAACTTTTCTTATCTAGCGTTGTAGTTGTTTTCTCTTTGTCATCATATTCTTCTATTTTCTTATAAAAATATTTCATTCTTGTTTAACTTGGACTTTGCCGTTTCAAAAGACATAAGAATTGAAATTTTGGAATGTGACAAATAAAAAAGGCTAAAAAGAAAAATATTAGTTAGTAGCAAAAATAAAAAGAACTGTAACGGCTTGTTTTGTTTTATTGTATTTTCATAACAAATATTGACATTTATGGAAATATTTTGCGGAATCTAAATTATGATTTTTTTATTACAATTGTTTATTTTATTGCAATTTATTTCCGTACACAAATCACCGATTACGAGTTTTGATTTTATTGTTTCGTTTGTCTGATGGTAAATGTTGGTCCGGAGCAATGACTTTACCTAAAAACCTACAATAATTAAGGCATAATATGATACCTATGTGTTTGTCCTATCTAGACTGCTTAGTGTGTATTGTATGTAGATAATTTTTAATATTAGCATTATCTTCCTACATGATATAAAAATATCCATATCTAATCAGTTCATTTGAACGTTTCATTTTTGTTTATTGCTAAATAAATAAACTTTGTTACATTATTAAGCAATTAACGGAAAGTTTATCCTAACAATAAACTAACCTAATAGGTGTTAGGTCACTTTACTTCATATACTTTAAAAATATATAAGATATATATTATAATTATAATATATAAATACACAAACTTCCTAGACTACTTTAAGATAAACAGATTGTTATAAGTACTCATCACGTATACTAGTATTTATAACTAGATGTAAAACTAATCTATAAAATAGTAGTCAGATGCTGAATGTGATTGATTATAGCCTAAATTACGCAGTCTAAGATTAACCTAATTTAAAACTAAATATAATGTCATCGCCCGGTATTTGGATCTCTGAATTCTTAATTTATCGTAGATCTTAACTATAACTATAAGTGCTTTAACTCGAATCTCATAATTCATGTACGATACTAATGTAATGTGGTCAGTAAACGTTAAGGTACAATAAATGGTTATAAAATACGTAAAAAAATTAAATATATAAATACAAGCTAAGTTCCTAATTAACTCTATCTTAATCAGAAAGTTCTAAATAATTTTGTAAAGTAATGTTTAAAATTTATATCGGAAATTTTATTTTCAAACTGTAGATAAACTTAAAGACTTACAGAAACTAATTATCTCGGGGAACATTGCTACTAGATGTAACTGTAACAATAACAACTAATAACTTTACGTAATTAGCTAAACTGCGAACAAGCCTGCCTGAAGCTGCAACTCACTAAACATCTGAAAATCAATCGATGATAACCATTACTGATACCAGACCTTACAACTATCGGTTCTTATTTATTTAATAAAAATATTGGATATGTGCTAATCAATAAGAATCTATTAAAATCCTAAGACTTTTAAAACGTTAGTTTTGCATTTTTTACGATTTAACAAGATCTAAATAGAACGTCCTAAAATTTGTAGTTTTAGGTGCCTATATATTATGAAATAATTTTATATTGACCTTTTGATTATTAACTCATACGGAATGCAAAGCTAACTAAGGGTTAAAGACTAAATTTATAAACAAATCGCTAAATTTATTAATACCTGCTAAATGACAACTAGAAAGATCCCTAATAGGGGACGTTTCTACTGGAGACCGGATACCCTGTACCGTACAGGCGCGAACCACTAGCGTTACTGAAGGTGGTAATGTATCGATCGTGGCCTACTGTACGTATCGACCTGGCATGGGTCATTACTATTACGCCACCGATATTTTAGTGAAGCAGCCATGATGTTTTAGTTTACAAGACATAATAAATTTGAAGCGTCAGTAGCTCAGTGGTTCAGGCATTGAACTCACGATCACAATCGATAGGTCGTGAGTTCAAATGTCAGTCACTGGACTACTGGCGTGGCTCACTCCTATCATGCAAGCTTACTTGGAGGGGAGAACAACCATCTTTTACAAAAAAAAAAGGAATTTTCAATTCGAACTTGTGGTTTCTAAGATTAGCGCGTTCAAACAAATACACTAACACTTCAGCTATATAATAACAATATAAATAGGTATATCGTATAGATTATTCTAGGGTGTCCTTACTTCTATGACGTCACAAACAATTTAACGATGATCCAAAAAATGAAAGACCTGAAAAATACTAAAAACAATTTCCATTAAAAACCGCACAACGCTACAACGGAAACGTGAAAAAAAACCTGGACGTTACAGGCTAAATAAATTATTATCACTTGTCCCACCATGGAAAATATTACAAAGATGTTACTCGCTAGCTTTTAATTTTGCATTTCATCCAAAATTCCAAAATAATCCCTATCTACACGAGATACAATCCAGACTCCTTTACCAACATCTCTTTCATTATCTCATCCTTAATTGTTACAATAATAACATTTAGTTTCATTCGTTTTGGGATTTCGGAAGCTACAGCCTTTTAAAGTAAATTTTAAAGCCTTAATAATAAAGTTTAAAATTGCTGAACACATTTTGATGTGTTTTTGACCTCCCGTTGAGCTTTCGGGATGATAATATATCACAGTTGCTTATACTGAGTACACATGTAAGATAATTCATTTATGATTTTTAATTGAATGCTTAATCGAAATGTTGTTTGTTTGTCTGAGTAGTATAGGCGGCGGGTCTTCATATAAAAATCTTGAGAAATGTATCCGAAGATCGCACACGAATATTTTTATTATTCCCACGCAGTTTCGTCTGCATTACATAAGAGGGAGAGAGTAGGATGTAGGCATCTTTAATCTATACTAAAATTAAAGAGCTCAAGAATTTGTTTGTTCCTTGAAACATGCTAATCTTAAGGAATACTGGTTGAAATTGAAAAATTGTTTTTGTGTTGGATAGTCTATTTAACGAGGAAGACTATAGGATTTAAAACATGGCGCTACGACCCATAGGAGCGGAGACTAACGCGAAATAAGTCGTGCTAGTAAAATTATAAAGGAGCTGAAACTTTCCATCAAAAGAAAGATATTTCCCCCGTTTTTGCAAGTTTTTTTTGAGGTCTCCTATGGGTCTTCATACAAAAATCATGAGAAAAGATCGCCCACAAATATTTTTATTATTCCCACGTACCTTGAATCAACTTCCAACTCTAGAAAATACACAAAAATTAAAAAAAAAATACTTAAATAATTTAGAAGTCTATTTAGATTAAGAAAGGACTTTTTAGGCGTTCATTCCAAAAATGAAAAGGGTGTTGTTGATGTTTGTATTTAAGTAAAGTATTTTTTTAAATATCAACTGTCAGAAATGTGTCTGCTCTATCAAAAACAAAGCTTTACTAGACGAAGTCACGGGGGTCGACTAGTAGTAAAATTAAAGCATATCAGAGATAACCGCAGCTTCATCAACAGACCAATAAATTTCGTTAGAAGATAAAAAAAAAATTGCTGTTAATTGCTTGACCCATACCAACTAACGAAGCAAATAAAGCTTGTAACATATAAATAGTAATGTATTCCACAAAGTACTACAAGAATCCATTTCCATAAAGCATGAGCACAAGCCCTTATACAAATGCAGTAATAGTTTACAAGAGAAGTGAAGTATTGTGCATCGGATCCAGTACCACATGGCGATGGAGTAATTTAATGGCTCTCTTTGTATTACCGAACGTAGGGACGTACGAATGCTATCGTTTACTGTAATTAAACTTATTGCTGGATTTATTTATTCAAAGCATTTTCCGGGAAGATCTAGATAACAGACTGGGAATATTTCTATAAATATTAACCAAGTAGAAGAAATGTTAACTAAGTAGAAATTAGACTCTCACTCTAGAACTATTTCACTCTAGAAATAATTGGAGAAGTCTAACAAATATGTAACCTTGTGAAGTAGAAATCAGAGTCTCATTCTAGAAGTGACTTGAGAAGACTAACAAATTATGAAACTTTGTGAAGTAGAAATTAAACTCGCATTCTAGAAGTGACTAGAGAAGACTAACAAATATGGAACCTTGTGAAGCAGAAATCAGACTCTCACTCTGGAATTGACTGGAGAAGATTAACAAATATGAAACCTTGTGAAGCAAATATCAGTCTTACTCTAAAAGTGACAAGAGGAGTCCAACAAATATGAGACATTGTGAAGCAGAAATCAGACTCTCACTCTGGAATTGACTGGAAAAGATTAACAAAAATGAAACCTTGTGAAGTAAATATCAGCCTTACTCTAAAAGTGACAAGAGGAGTCCAACAAATATGAAACATTGTGAAGCAGAAATCAGACTCTCACTCTGGAATTGACTGGAGAAAATTAACAAATATGAAACCTTGTGAAGCAAATATCAGAGTCTTACTCTTAAAGTGACCGGAGGAGTACAACAAATATGAAACCTTGTGAAGCATAAATCGTATTCTCACTCTAGAAGTGACTAGAGAAGACTAACAAATATGAAATTTTGTGAAGTAGAAATCAGACTCTCACTTTAGAAGTGACTGGAGAAGACTAACAATTCTTTTATCCTTGTAAAGCAATAAAAAGACCAGTAACTCTATTAAAGATAATAGATTTTAGAAATAAATTTTAGGAAACCTACATCAACAATACTACCGTGATTATCCGGTAAATCTCTTGTGATTTCTATCTTTTCTTTAATAAATCTGTCCTCCCTTCAGTTTTCTTTTTCCTCCAAAACGTTGGTATTCTCCTAAAGACAAATTTCTATGTAAAGAATGATCTAGCTAATGATTTGTAATGGTGTACGATGATATCGTATTCAATTTGATTATTCTGTCTTATATTATTTGCAGTCACTTCTTGACAAGTGATATATTTGTCACTTAGGTATCAGCAGTAGTCAATATAGACGTTAACTCCATCGACATGAGGTTAAAAATATAATGTGGAGTAACTTTGGTTTATCATTACTTCAAAATTCTTTATCACTTTATTTCTTTTTGTTTTTAAAAGATTACTAGCAGGTTGGATTTCAAACTGCTAGTATTCTTGTTCTCCCCTCTTACTAAGCTAAATACTTGTGTCAGGAGTGGGCCACGCCAGTAATCTAATTGCTAGGATTTGAACTCACGTCCTATCGTTCGTGTCGATCATGAGTCCACGGCCTGAACCACTAAGCTACTGACGCTTATATATTTTAAACTATATTTTTCTTCTTCCGAAATCAATTTAAATATTCCCACAAAAACACTTTCCTCAAAACGTCACATTTTTATCATTATGGCGTAAAACATTTTGACCAAAGAAAATAGCTCTTGGTCTTTATCCTTATTTAACGATAAAGGTTCTTCTCCACATTGTTCTTTTTTCTTTTCCAAGATACGGGAAAG
>JAOPUB010000004.1:1691229-1706241 GCA_027564055.1 Neptis clinioides
GCCATCGAAGGGCTTGTGTTGTGATGATGATGATGAATTCAATTCCAAAAATTATAATAATAAATTATTTATTTTTTCAATTATTAGAATACTAATTGAACTAGATTTAAAAAAAAAGTTTTGTTACAAATATTGCTGTATAGTAATGAAGATTGAATAAATATTATTATTAATTTAACTGTTAATTTTTACGGGATAAATAGTATAGCCTGTGTGCTAATTCAGGATATAAAGTATCTGTGTTATAAATTTCGATGAAATCCATTTAGCTGTTTTTCTGTAAGACATAAAAACTTTAATGAAGAAACATAATGTAGAATTATTATGTTCCTGCTATAATACAAGAAAAAAAGTAGATTCCTACCATTTTGCCATATCAACCCACTCACCTATGTCAGCAAAATTAAGCAATGTCATAATCCCCCTTTCCCCTCCATGTTTACAGTAAACTTTGATGCATGTATTTATTTCACAACTCATTTAGTCCAGGGACTTTTGCGTCCCGATGTGCGTGTTTACTTTGCAATACCATGCAGATAACCCCACCCCCCATGTCATGAAAAATAAGCAAAACAAAGGCTCCCCCCGCTCCCTACAATGCTTACGTAATACTTGAACGGTCTCAGACCACTACATATAGTTTTTGAATTTTTACAGATAAATTTCAGTGGATAAAAGTAAATAAAGTACATAGCCTCTCCTAAGATCTCTGATTTTTTATTTTAATTTAGAATTAGCAAATGATTTGAATATTTGAAAAAAGAGGGGTCGCCCTGTAATGTCTTGATTATTCCTTTGTAATTTTTGTCCTCTTTTTTTTTCCCTTATTACTTAACATTGACCACTTTGGGAATAACTAGAATAAAAGAAATTTATTGACAGACATGTACGATTTTCAATCTATACTAATATTATAAAGGTGAAGAGTTTGTTTGTTTGAACGCGCTTATCTCAGGAACTACTAGTTCGAATTGAGAAAATATTTTTATTTTGAACTGTGCATTAATCGAGGAAGGCTAATTCGATTCATTTTTTTTTTACTGCTAAAATGCCATAGTTTAAATAAAAGTAGTCTTGCCCTGTTTCTTAATTAATTGGGTAGGGCAGGCTAATGGAAATTTTATTCTTAGCTTTACGTTCACGGAAAAAACATTTATAATTTAATACTTATATTTAAATGAAGTTTTAAAAATAAAATAACTGATTATTTTTCATTCTTCTATTAAATTAATATTCGAAACATCACAATATTTTACTGTTAAACTTTCGATTTATATAACGACATACATATTACCTAAACAATCAGTTCAATATTATCTAAGGTATCGGTAAATGCAAGGTTTATGACAACAGAGATGTTTCATATAAATCTGTAAAGGTAGGTTTCCAATATGCAAAAAGTTAATTTAAACTATTCATCAGATTTAGATAAAAAGATTACTGCCAATTTGGTTAACAAACATATACTTTAGTGGTATGAGAGGAAAGATAAACAAATAATAAAAAGATTCTTTCTAAAATAAATATAAATGCTGAGACCAAAAATTTCTATGTTTTATGTCTTGTACTTGTACACCTTATGACAAATTTATATGATAACATATATAAAAACTTCTTTTTATTCAATTGGAAATCTAAATTTACCATTATTCCAAATCACGTGAAATACTCCAACAGTTATGGCTCCATAGCAATGTTTTTGCCAGTATATTTACTATCAATTATCAATAATGCTAATTGATAAATTAATTTCAGGAATTATCATATGACTTTGTTTTCATTTGCTCGTTTTAATTGCTATAAATTGAATGTAAAGTTATTACAGTTTCATAAATTTGCTGATGTCTTCCTGTTTTAAAGGCTCAAGATAAGTAAATGGAAAACATTAGTTAGTCTGTATTTTTCGAAGTAAAACTAAAGTTATGCTTATTAAGACAAGTTTTAAAAAATTAGATAGAACTCATCAATATTATTTACTTTTGTGATATTTAACTTAATAAATGTTATGTTAAAACCTGTATAAAAAATTACTTGTGTCAGACTTAATAGTTTATGACTAAATCTAATTTGTACCATTAGAGTTTACAATAGTTGTATTGTCTAAACTGAGCATAAAATTTAACAAACAAGTGCATAATCATGATATATAAAACATTGTTAAATAATTGACATAATGAAAATCGTTGCCATAAACTTAGCCAATAAAAACCTTACGTTTACCACAAACATGGAACATAATGGAAAGTTTAAATAAAACTAAAGACACTCACGCCTATACTTAACCAAATCACTGGTAAGTATCTAAAATCTAAAAACTACATTATTTCATTAAAAAAGCATGCTCTTTTACTGAAAACAATACAAATGGCAAATCTCACATATCAAGATCAAATATGAGATCATTCTTGAATTTAACTTCTAAATATTGTCCTTTGTTTAACCTATTGGATTCGTAGAGATCAGTGTTATGTTTTAGCTTGTTACTGTATTTAGCTTTATTTGGATTCTGGGAGGCCATTTTCCAAGTTTGTTTTTCCTTAGTGTTATCATTTTTGTTACCATTTTCGTCTGTATCATACAAGTCACAATCAGACATTGTATTTTTAAACTCCTCAGCATCTGATGTGTCTACAACTCCACTGTCATGTCTTTGCTTAAGGGCTGACTTTGGTCTTGACTTTGTCTGAAAATAATTTAATTTGTTTTAATTAGACAAACATATATTGAATTGAAATGGTTAAGAACTAGACCGACTAAGATTTTGGCCGACTAGCTGATTAGTCGGTTGAAAAAATGCTGACTTTTTGGCATACCGATCATGGTCTCGCAAGTGTTCATTCAACATGTTAAATATTGAAAACATAGGCGATTTTCTCTTGAAGCTACAAAATTTAACTTCAATCTCTAAGTCATAGTTGCCAAAATATGCAACCGTATAGCGTCCATAGAATCATAATGTTTGAGGTGTTTTCAGGTGGCATATAAACATGCATTTTGCAAGATTGTGCGAAGCCGAGACGGGTTAACTAGTAAAAAGTATTTTCTTACTATTCTTAGCAAATTCATTAAATGTAATTTATCCTCCATTTTATTGAGAAATGCCTACAATTTATAAAGCCAAATAGTTGGCATTTTTGCCGCTTAATCATCATCATCATTATAATTGTTATATAATACCTGGATTGAATTGGAAGCATCATCCTCAGCTTCACTTTCGCTCTTGCGCCTTTCTTGATTACGTTTTTTACTCTTCTTCTTCTGATTTTTTCTTTTCTGACCTTCAATTGAGGAATTGTATCTGTAATAATCAAAGATAACTATATAGTAGCAATCAAAACACTTAAGTTTACGTCTCAGAAAAAATAGTTGGGTAAACTCGCGCATTTTGAGAATACTGCGCGTATGCATTGGCAATGAAATCCGTGACATTTAAAATTTAGACAACTAGGAGACGCGCAACTAAAACTTCAAACTCAATAATAAAAATTCAACTAAATAAGAACCACTTGCGTGTGGCGCACTGCTGTGGCCCCCGCGCCTCTCTAAAAAGGCCCTAATTATGACTTATACGCAATCAAGGTCAAACTTATACTTACGTGGCGCGAGCTATAACCAAAGAACAACGATGATCGGCGCTTGTAAAAAATAAAATCAAAAAATAAATCTTTGAGGGATTAAAATATGGGATGAATAGCATCAGCATGGGGAATCAGTACTCTATGTTTCTCGAATTCAGTAATATACAAAATCACGGACTAGTCATGGTTACAATAACTAATATTCTTATTATACCACAGGTTGAATAAACATTTTTTATTCTACGGTCAGCACAGAAATGATTGATCATATTTACGACATCTCGATCGTTTACGTCATGTAAAAAACATGGTAAACGAAAACCAGTAATGTCAACAAAACAGTATAATAGTGTTTTGTTGCATTTGTTTTGTCACGCAGCTAAAATTTTCCGATACTGAAATGGACCGTAATAGCGGTTTATCTTATTATCACCTAAGTAAATCATGATGTTTATGCACTACTAAAATTTTGAAGAATATCAACGATATGAAGAATAACAACGAAGATTAGAACACAGATTGTACATTTTTTAGAATAATACTATAACTCATTATTTTTAATAACATCTTATAATCTTCTATATAATACAACTTTTAAATTTATTAAGGATTTGCCTCTATTATTTGTCTTCTATGACTTTTTAAGATCCTCCCTAAAATAGTAATAAAAATCTGAAACACATCAAGACATCCTGGGCATTAGATTCTTGATGCAATGTTTTAACAAGCTGCTCGCCTTAAGCTATACCCAAACATGCCAATATTGCATGGTTTGGCTAAATGCTAAGTGGTAGTTGACTTTTCTTTAAATAATGCAATGACGTGTATCTGTCGATAGGTAGCTAAAATGGCGGCCCGAAAGAAATTTACCACATACTTTTACATTATGTGGTAAATTATTCTTGGTAGCACCTTCCACTGAGTTAAAAAATGAAATTACTATAATTATAGTATACAAACAATGCCTCACCTATAAAATTGTTTTGCAATCACATCACTAAATCGAACAGTCTTCTTTAAGCTAGATTCTTCAGGAATATAATCAGAACTAATGTAATCCATAGAAGAAGCAATATCTCCTGCACTCGACTCTGAGAAGCTTCTTGTCATGGAAATAGGCTTACGTAAAATACTTTTGGCTCCATTAACAGAGGTGTTAGATTCTGTCCACACAATTTCCTTTTCAAATTCATCTTCATCTTCAGTATCATCTTTATGATTGTTAGATGAAACAACAATGTTTGTTTCTCTGCCTAAATTAGTTACTTCAATAGAAGGAGAATCTTCTTGTAATGGGGCCTGTTCTGGGATATCTGTTAAAACAATGTTATTTATAGATTATTTGCAGTACCTTGGACATAACCTCAAGTCTTACTGCCAACTTATGTTTGGCAGCTTGGGTTCAGAGATTATATGTATCAGTTTGTACTTTATTGAGCTCAACTAAATGTGCATAAAACAAACACCTACTTATAAATTTTTTTTCTATAACAATCTAAAATAATGTCAGTCTAGACTAAGGTAAATTTTGTAAATTACAGAAATTACATTTTTTTACGCTTTGCAACTTACTAATTGCTGAAAATTACTTTTTAATATTATTGTTTTATAACATTTTGTTAATATTTGTTGTTGGAAGAATAGATATGATGAGCAACATACAACAAATATACCAACAAGATAAAAATACAATTAAAAATGCTATAAAAGGATTAAAATGGATTGCACAATATACCTTTTAATGGTTTTGTTAGTTGAGAATGAGAAACATCAAAGTACTCAGTTTTCACTTCATTTTCATTCAATCCTATCTGACATTTTTCAGGGCAGCCTCCAGTTACCTCAAGTTGTAAAATGACATTATTGTCCCATGCTTCACCACTTGCATTTTCAAACTGAACACCTTCATCAAATACAATAACTGCCGCATAATGCACAGGTACAAATCCTGCTCCAATAGAAGTAAATTTAATAATAACTTTATTTCCCTCAGTCTTAACTTTAACAGAGTCAGGATCAGTGTTTTTTATATGAAAAGTGAATGCTACAATTTCATCCAACACATTATGAGTAAATGGTGGGAATGTGTAACCAACGTTACTAAGCAAAAAATCTTCATTTCCTACAGAACAGTAGTTAGTATGTCTAGTCTCTAAGGTTAGTGTAGGGTGTTCAGAGGTTGAGGATAGTTCTTCTACATTGTTAGGCTTAGACTCTTCTTCACAGTTTGAGCTATCTTCACTTTCTACTCCACTGTCTCCTTTGATTGAAATTGCATTTTCATTGCACAATGCTTTTTGGATGACTGGTAATTTTACAATCAGCATATGTTTAGATAAATCAAATGTTGCACTTCCAATCTCTTCATTTACAGAGTAAGGTAATTTAAGATTTAGTTTGTATTTTGCTGGTTTCTCTGAATGAAGTATAAGACTCTTTTCCCGTACATCTAAAATGCAATCTTTAGTTGATGACAAAAGTGGCATGTAAATTTCAATAGCTATGTGGGTTGGAATTGCAGAATACTGTTTACTGTTTTTATGAAAGGTGAAATCTTGAAAGTCTATATTTTTCTGTTGTTTAATAACATATTTTGGTACTGTGTAGCCTTCATCATATGTATGTTTAGTCTGTTTTTTACTATTTTTTGCTTTTTTTCTGTGTTGCTCTTCTTTAGTGAAATTTTCTTCTTCAGGTATATTCGTTTTTTGATATATATGCTGTGGATATAACTTATCCAGTATATCTGAGGAAATTTCTTGATTTTCTTCATCACTTGGTGGTACAAAATCAGGATCATGTTTTCTAATAACAGCAGGAACAGTTATACCTTTGTAGTTTGATTTAGGAAATCGACAGTTGTTATTATCAAATTCTATTTTATAAGTATTCTGTAAACCTTCCAAGGCGGTTTTGTTTACTAACTCTCTGAATCGCTTGTTAACCTCTGCCATGCGCAATGTATCGCTATGAAAAACAACATCGTAAATCACACATCGCTCCCTTTTATTGTCGAAATCTTCTCTCGGAGGAATGATTGTATATGGAAGCTGCCAGTTCATTCCTTTTTGCCCATTTATTTCCTGGACGTTGCAGGATGGCTTATCAACGTTATCATTGGAGCAAATATTGATAAAAGCTTTTCTGTCACCCGCGACACTCGTTTTAATAACATAACCTCCCTTTGGATTAATGAAAGTTACATTATAGCCACGTTCCTTCTCTAGCTGGGTCATTTCTTTTTGATAGATAGCTTGATTCGCCGGGTCACGTACTTCATCGCAGTACTCGCCCAACAGATCTCGAAACTTCTTACTCTTCATCGCATCTTGGATCGCTTCTAAATCAGATCTGGTGAGCGATGAATCTTCATCACGAGGTTTTACTCCTGTTGCCATTTTGTACTCTTTATTAGTGATATAAAAATAAACACAAGGTAGATATTACGCATAAACACTCTTCTTCACGATAATTTTCAGCTGACGACCACAGACGTGACATGAAACTTGTAGATTGTAATCCTAATCATAGTGTTACTCGTACCGCGTTTTGATTGGTCGATATTTACCACAGGTTATTGTCCCAAAGTATCATATATCTATTACCAAAGTTACGTTTATGGACAATTAAAAAAATAAAATATCGAAATTTATCCAAGATATAAATTATAATACATTATTCATTTATTTTTCATTTCACTTTTAAACTTTACTGGAACTTATTTCTGTTACGATGCTGACAACACTTTTATCTAACAATCATATTTTTTAAAGAAATACACATCCCTATATAATAAAATAGGGATGTGTATTGCTTTAAAAAATCGATTTTAATCGAACTTTCCAGAATCGATTTTTAATTATGGGGATTATAGATATATGCATAATCGATTCATGTTGATAAAAAAATTACGCATCGAATGTCTGTACTTAGCAGATATTTAATAAATATAATAGGAGTCACATGATTATTTTGTATCCCAAAAAAAGTACAGTTCCTGTGAAATAAAACCCTTCTATTCACGAAGGGTTTTATTTCACATATCTGTATATCAGAACAGATCGGAACGAAAATTATCATACTATACTATAAATATAGTTTGTAACCGGTAGCGGTCTTAGCATTTGAAAGGAAGAAACCTTGCAAGCACCGCAAGGTGTTTTTTTTTTCTAAATATGTACTTGCGCGAGACACCTGCAAGTTTGATGCCCGGGGCAATCACCCTACTCAGCGGCGGGCGGGATAAATCGTATGAACGAGTAAAGAAGAGGTTGAGCAAATAAATGAGAAAAGTCTGTAGTGATTGGGTCGAGTAAATCACCAATTAAATACTATTATTTGTAGTAGTAGTAGTAAGTTAAAAGGAGAGAGAGTGTGAATGTGAATTACTAGCTCACAACAGCAACATTGTATTTATACTGACAGAAAATTTAATAAATAAGGAAATAGCTATAAATAGCCACATATATAAATAATGTACAACTTATTGTACATCACAGCAACATTAATAATGTAGAGTATATTCTTTTATAACTATTGATATGCTAAAGCAATCATCTCTTTTAATTGCTATAGCATATCTTAGCTGCTGACGTGTTGTTATGCTTAAACGGTAATATATGACTAATAGTTTCTATGAAATGACAGTGACACAATGTAAAATAATAGAGTAGTCTAAAGATTCAAAAACGTTGCTAAACCATTTTACGAATCAAACATTTATACAATAGTTTTTTTTAAATTCAGTTATTACGATTAAGAGTACGATATTTTGTCTGCGTGTTTATTTGGCTACACACATGTTTGAAATTACAAAACATAATGAATAACTGATAAGCAGTAAATAATATCGATTGTCCGGGGCAATATTGATATGTTTTTTAAATTAATCGATTTCAGTTCAATATCGCTTAACTATCAAAATCTGTTTCAATCAATAATATAATCAAAATAAACCCATTTTACTAATTATTATATTTCTTCTTTAAAATAGTTCTCTGAAGCTGATTGTTTAAGTTCCTGAGTATATTAGCCACAATATACAAAATGACTAGAAATATCTGTCGGCTCTCGTGTACTTTTGTTCGCCAATTGCAACTATTCTCATCTGTTAGGTTATACGGGAGATGGACCCACAGGAAACCTGCAAAGATCACTTTACCCTTTGAACCAGATACCAA
Organism: Neptis clinioides; assembly: GCA_027564055.1. Classification (NCBI taxonomy): domain Eukaryota; kingdom Metazoa; phylum Arthropoda; class Insecta; order Lepidoptera; family Nymphalidae; genus Neptis; species Neptis clinioides. The sequence goes on from JAOPUB010000004.1 coordinate 1,699,988, forward strand.
TACAAGCTTGAAGGAAGAAAAAGTTATAGATTTGAACAATAAAATTTACAAAAAGACTAAAAAAGACATAAGTGAGCAAAATGAGAACAAATCTGCTTCAATATCGTTAGTTAGTCCTGAAAAAGGTAAAGAAATCAAGAACAAAAGAGAAACCAAATTACAGAAAAGGAAATTCTACTTGAGTCAAAAAAAGACTTTTGATGATAATGGTGAAATTATTTATGAAAAATTAAAAGAAAATGATGGTCGAATTAGGTATAAAGAGGATAATGAGACATAAATTATAATAATATTATTGCTTCCAACATTTATGATTTTATTTATTTCAGCTCTCTTCTGGTAAAATTGAAGTCAAAGAAAGAAAGATTGCGTACATCTCAAATGCTTGTTGAAGGTTGGAGATTAATAGTTGATGGATTAGAGGCCAACTGTGTTTTAAAGTATTTAATATTTAGTCGAATAGAAGATTTAAACCATCTAAGGCCTTTCCTTCCTAAGACTGGAGTTCAGATTTTTAAAATACCTTATAAAGATATTGAATTATGGTCGGATGTAGAAACTTCACCTGGAATATTTGGTATTTATATCTTAATTTTAATAATAATAATAAAGCTATTGACTTTTGTTTTTTGTATCCAGGAGAACTGATACACTATATTTTGTCCAATCTCGATAAAGAATTTTTACCAATAAAACATATTCCAGCAACCAAAAATTGACCTATAAAAACAAGCTTTAAAACCTTTATCATCATCCATTGTTAAATATTTTATAAAAAAATCTATTTCTATTATTAATATTATCAATGTAAATGGATTTATATATTATTTTGTTAATTAACTTACACAAGTTAACAAAAAAATCATATTGTATTAATGAATGTGATTCTAAATATCAAAAATGCTTTAAATTATATTAAGTGAATAAGTCACAATTGTAGAATTTCATTTGAATCAGCATTGTGATGACCCTAATTTCGGTTTGTTTTGGTAAATTCTTTTTCCACTTTGGCTATGGTATAGATACATATTTTTATTTAATTTAATGGAAAAAATTATAATTAATTATTATAGCCTTCCTTGATAAATCAGTTATCCAAGACTAAAATTCTTTTTTAATTTTCTAATTTAGAGTTGTTCCTGTTATTATTAGTAAGAATTCACAATTGAAAAGTGAACTTGCAGATTTGCATAAAAATTATATGGATACTTTGGGTCAATGTTATTAATAAATATTGTTAGCTAATTTCAACAGTGCAGTGATGGGCATGAGAGGACCCTTTCTCATATCACTGAACGAGAGAATAGCTTGGAGCTATCAAAAAGTTCTGGCATCCATTTTAAATGTTTTAAAGGCATCTAAGGAATCAGAGGTCACACAAAGTTTATTTAATGAATTGGTTATGTGCAATACTGGCATATCTATAAATAACCAACATTTTGTAATTACTTATACTTGTAGTAATCATTTCTCAAGTCATAAAAAAGTAAAGAAATACATCTAATTGAAAAGTTTTATTAAGAAAACCAATAACAAACTAAAGCAAAGATCTTCTAGTTCTCAAATAAATGGCTGGGAAAATGACCGCATAAAATTAGTAAATAGATTGAGATCTTATAAAACTAAATTTATTAGAAGTAGGATAGAATATGAGCGCGACATACACAGTATGCAGGATGATTCAGCTCAATCACAAATTCCTCCTCGTAATAGACCTGAATTTTCTGTCATACTTAATTATAAAATTCATTTTTGAATTGAAAGAAACAATATTACGTTTGTTATAAAATTATGACTAAAGAAATCTTTTTAAAAATTATGGGTATATTGACTTTATTTTAGATAAATATATACATATAGAATAGAAAAAAATGAGACACACTTTAGGACAATTATTTTAAATATTGATGAGCTGTGTGTAATCATCTCTTAATTTCCCCCTGCTGTCCTCAGCTACATTTATGTTATTTCCTTGCTTAATATTTTTTTGTTATTAATAGCTAATTTTTTCAGGAATATTTGAAATGCCTTCAGCAGAAAATATTAAAATGAATTTTAGACCAATACCATTACAATTTATTTGTGATAATATTCGCACACCAGGTAATCTCGGTGCTATTCTAAGAGCTGGTGTAGGAGTTGGATGTGAAAAAGTTTTTCTAACAAAAGGTGATATAGATACAACCACCTTTATTTATTTATATATGTTGCAGACAATGTGACTAAAATACTATTATTTATAATGACTAGCTAATATGTATATTTTCAAAATGGTGCAGACAATTAATCACTTCAGCCAAATATATTATCATATCATAGTTAATCAAATAGTAAATAATATTTGCTTCTCCTTCCACTTCTGTGTTATGGTAAGTATTACTAATCTTTGATAAGTTTCTGTTATGGACATGTACACCATTATATTAAAGATGTAATTTTTTTATGTTTGTCTGTTGAGGTAAAAATCTAACAATGAATTTAAACAATTTTGAGTGGAATATCACTTTTATGTACCTAAATATTATACATAAGAGCTAGATAGTATATATAATATCTAGATTAATCACTTTGGCTGCAACATATACATTCTAGAAACTCTATATCTGTGCTAAAACATTATATAATTTATAGACAATTATTTGAGATGCAAATCTGCTTTGATTTAATTAACAGTAGAATGAATCTAATAATTTGAAAGATTATATAGAATTATGTATAATTTATGAAAAATTACAGGTTGTGTGGACTTATGGGATCCTAAAGTAATAAGAAGTGCCTCTGGTGCACATTTCAGGCAACCAATACACAGTTCAGTAGGCTGGGAAGATGTGCCAAATCTGTTAGATCAAAATACATCAGTATTCATAGCAGATAGCAATCCAATAGTATACGAAGAAACAGAAAATTTACTAGATAGTTCCTTACTAGTTTTGCCATACTATGGTGTAGATTTTGCTAATTTAAAGCATGTTACTCTTGTTATTGGTGGTGAAACTGAAGGAATCAGTAAAGAAAGTTATAGGTAAGAATTATAACTAATGACATTACGTCGATGAACTTATTTATTACTAGTCAACCCGTCCCGGCTTCATCCGGGTGCTATTTACCATGTGTATTTGGGTATAATTTTGCATCTTCACCAGCAAGCCGTATGTGGGTTGACAAACTTCAAACACCTTTAAGAACTTTTAGGAACTCTCAGGAGTGCAGGTTTTCTCACGATGTTTTCCTTCACCGTTATAGCAAGTGATATTTAATAACTCAGAAAAGTCAAAGGTGTGTGCCCGTGTGTGGGATCCAACTCGGTCTTCGGACTTCTTGAATAAGTCATCAAGTTTTAACCACTGGGGTATCACGGCTGGCATTTGCCCTAGCCTCCCCTCTAAAAAGACCCAAATTGTGACTTCTGAGCATTTTAGTTCAATCCTATACTTATGTAATAGCTAGGTAAATGTAATATAAAGACAGTTCCGCCTAAAAAAAATTTGCATCAAAGCCTTAGACCATTTTCACTTTCTACTCGTTCTTAGGGGATAACTTAGGCTACGAATAAAAGTTTAAGTTTCATTCATTTGTATAAAACAGTTCTCGAGTTTTGAAAAAAAAAAAATATTGGAATGGTAATTTTTTGCCGATTCTTAAGAGTTTAAGACATAAAAAAATATTTTACTTATGATTTCTGAAAAAAATGCTGATTTTTGGCGGACAATTTCATTCTTATTTTTAAAACTGAAAAGTACCGATCACCGAATTTTGTCAGAATTTGTCTTTTATTCATCTCTATACTGAGTATTTTTTGAATTAGTGGAAGCGCAATTTAGGTATTCTTTATAACGCCGATAGTGGCTAAAATATTTTTATCTGAATTTTATCTGGCTATTTGTATCTTTATACGCGCATCATGCGCTGAAATAGATGGGCCGAATTGCATTTCACGGATGGAAACTTACGTTCCTTCCCGTAAACATAGGTTATATGGTGTTGCCGTGATTTAAAGATTTTTCTTAAGGTTTAAAGCTCCAAGTTTATATGCTTTCTGTTTATTTTTCTAACTGACCGACTAATTTTTCACGTAGCAAAAGTACTTTTATAAAAAAGTCTATTGAAAAAAATATCTTGACTATTTTTTACAGATTAGCAACATTGAAAAACGGTCTTCGACTTAACATACCGTTACAAAAAGGTGTCGACAGCTTAAATACAGGGATGGCGGCAGCTGTTATAGCTTTTGAAATACGCAAACAATTTATTCAATTTTGGTCTAAACGTAAGTTGGAAAATCAAAAAATAAATGTCACTTAAGACTTTATTATTAGATAGTTTGTAGTTAGATTGTATTTAGAAATAAATATATAAATTGAATAAATAATGAGAAATAAGTAATTTTTTTTATTTAGGCATCTTCATTAATTATGTTGAATGCACAAATTTTTATTATGAAACTTGCTTTGTTGCATTTTTTGATATACTTAATCCACATTATTATATAAAGAGGAAAGATTTGTTTGTTTGTTTGATGCGAATAGGCTCTGAAACTACTGGACCGATTTTGATGATTCTTTCGCCGATCAAAAGCTTCGACCTTGCCGTTTAACATAGGCTATGTGGTGTTGCCATATTCAAAATATTATAAAGATATATAAATTCCATGGATTTTAGAGCATCCTACATAAACAAACACACGCTCTTAACAATAGTTAGTTATAATATTTTCCACACAATAAATTAAACGATCAAATTTAGTCCAGATGAACTGATCAAAAGTTATTTTCCACATCACCTGTCTGTATATTTGAATAAATAATTAATACGTATTTGCCGTTCGCATACTACACATTAAAATTCAAGCGGAATATTACAAAATTGAAATTTATGCGCATTTAATGCTATTTATATAGACTAGAAAATTTGAATATTAGGATCTTTGTAGGAACTGTCGAGTTTTAAGCACTGACAGCAGTAATAGCCAAGTACAGCAGTGATGGCCCAGAACAGCAGTGATAGCCCAGTACAACAACAGTGATATCCCAATTTAGCACTGATAGCACAGTATAGCAGCGTTACCCCGTACAGCATTGATTGCCCAGAACAACAATGATAGCCTAGTACAGCAGTGACATCTCAGTACAGCAGTGATGGTCTACTACAGTAGTAATGGCCAAGAACACGAGTAAATCCCAGTACAGCACTGATAGTTCAGTACAGCAGTGAAGGCCCAGTACAGCAGTGATAGCGCAATGGTTAAGATGTTGATTCTTACTCAGAAGATCCGAGTTCCAACCTGGGCATACACCACAAACTTTCACTTTCTATAACGGTGCAGGAAAACATCATAATGAAAACTGGCTGTCTGAGAGTTCCCTTAAGCTGTGTAAAATCTGCCAACTCCTCATGACCAGAAGATGGAGGCAGTGGGCCATTGATGGGTTGCAATAATGAAGTACCGACAAATGTAGATGGAATATAATGGATGGATGGAATAAGAAGGTTTTCAGAAATCTTTATCTATGTAGGTTGATCTTATAAATTTATTCTATCTTTATTGTCGTCTCCATCGACATCAGATTCACATAAACATTATTTGCATTTAAAAGAGATTTTGCATCACTATCTAAATTTCTAAATCCTGTATTTGTATCTTCAACTTAAATAAATTCATCTGTATTATTATTAATTCTTTCAATGTCCTTTCTTGCTCCCTCTTCTTTTCTTTCTTCTACTCGTCTACTGATTCTTTTCATTTTATTGTTTGCAACAATGCAAGTTACAACTTCAACTCCCACATCAAGTTCGGGAAAATTTGATTTGATTAAGATGAACGTTTTTGTAACTTCATCTTCTTTATTATTTAACACAGTTTGATACAGTGATCATAATACAATATAAATAATGATGATATTGTCAATGTTAATTAATATTTCATTAAAATCACCATTGCCAAGGTGGATCTCCCCTGGAGGAATTTGCTGACCTTATACATATTTGAGGACAATATATAAACTCTTAGGCTTGCAGGTATCTTCATGATTATCATCTTGTTCTTTATCTGTAGGTTCAAATCCTTTAATTTTACGAGTTTTTACTAATGGCCACAGGTCGTCCACTGCTGGACATTGGCCTAGAGATCCAAACACATGCGACCTGAATCCAGTGGCTCCCTGCCGCCTTGACGAGATAAAACGCGTATTAAAAGAGTAGAGTTTGTAATTTCTTTGTAACGGATTCTGATTTTTCTGGTACATTTTGGTAAGAGA
>JAOPUB010000004.1:1758243-1769918 GCA_027564055.1 Neptis clinioides
GGCCCAGTGCGGGTTGGCAGACTTCACACACCTTTGAGAACTTTAGGGAACTCTCAGGAGTGCAGGTTTCCTCACGAAGTTTTCCTTCACCGTTATAGCAAGTGATATTTAATTTCTTAAAACTCAGAAAAGTCACAGATGTGTGCCCGAGTCTGGGATCGAACTCGGACCTCCCGAGTAAGACATCAATTCTAACCACTGGGCTATCAATGCTATATATATGCTACTTGTACATAAACAAGGATATTAATGAGGGAAAATAGATGTTTAAATAAAAACGCTTTCGACGATAATTTTTATTTTAAAGCTTTTTAACATTGGTAAAATTAATATGCAGCTATTACAATATTATGTTATGTTAATTGTAGGAATAGTTGCTAGCATCTTTCTTTACAAAACATGGTCATTGTTATCAACTATAAAATATAGAATTTTGTAAAAGAAAAGCTAAAAGCACTTTGGTATTCTTATATTATATAAATATATTTCATAAAATAATTTAAATAGAATTTTGTTATAGGACAGGCTTTTTAGAACAAGAGAAAAAAATACTGACAGCACCACAGTATGTAACTATTGCCAATTCTTAAATACTAATTATAATTAAACACATTTATTTCAATGTATTAAAATACTGTATTTTTAATACACACCTAATATATCCATCGACTTGTCTGTGCATTGGGTTTGAATAAAAATATAAACAAAAAAATTATAGCTGTCAATCTTTTTCCTGTAATCGTAAATATAATTTTTTTTTAATTCTCAACTATTGCACTGTTTATATAATTCAACTAAAGCATTACATATCAGCGTAAAGTGTCATACTTTTAAAACATTTTATACATTCTATATCTATTGTAAACTTATTTAGTTATTGAAAAAAACTATATTTGTTTTGTGTCGATTTACGCAATTTTATCTCATAACATTCAATGGAATAGTCTATTCTTCCAATAGTTGTTATCCCTATCCTAATAATTTGTTTGTTTACATTTTATCTCATGCCCAATTGTATAGAATAATTACATCGGAACATTATATATTTATTTGACATTTAATTTATTATAAAACTTAATAATATGTCAAATATACAAGATAAGGCTAAACGTAATTATTTCCAACATTTACTTCAGGGTTCATGCATTTTCAAAATGCAATACACTATAAAAATATTATTGGTTGTTATATTTCATATCAATTAAATTAGTGTTCTTATATTTTCCAACTTCTATAATTTAGAGAATACTATTCATCACATCTCTCAAATTTTCATACTTTACCTAATCCAGAATTGATCCAAAGACTTAACTCTAAATTTTCTAAAACAAGAAATTTTATATTTCTATAATTAGCCTCTAAATTATACTAAATTGTACATAATTAATATTTAAACAAAAACCCTTTGGTATTTATAATTTTGAAAACACATTTTTAGTGACATTTTAACCCAAAATAATTTACTTTGTATCTACAATACATTAGTCGGCCACGTAATATATGCATTATATTTAATTTGAAATATTTTTTTCTCGAATCTATTTATCGTAACAAAATAAAATAATTTATGAAAGTGCAAAATAAGGGAGGGAAATTGATCAAACTAGCAAAATGTGCGCCATCTGACGCAACGAATTGTGAAGTCACACAATATATGACACGATTTATCGGCGTCAATATTCATATGAGAAAAATCATATAAAATCCTTGCGGTAACTTATAGTCAACAAACACGGTGACGTCTACAACACGCTGGCAATCTGAGGGCGTTTGAACGGCTGATATTTATTTAAAATTTTCAATTTCATTTTTAAAATTAATTTGAATACTTATAAGGCTTCTTTAATTTTTTTCTATGTTATAGAGATGAAATTAATTTAATATTTAAAAAAAACATGCATATGCCCTATTGCTTTACAGTTTTACGACCTTACCTTAGAAGAATTAAATAAAAAGTTGTCAATCAATATGTCTACGTTACTGATTTATCGTGGTTATAATATACAGTAAAACATAATTTTCACAAGTAAGAATAGACCCTATCATACTGAAATACATTAAAATAAGGTATTAAATATTCATGGCTGACTTAATGCTCTATTGCATTTGTAAACAATTCTCCCTAATTCTTTTTTGTTAATATTACTTCTTTTTTTATAAATAAAAATTAAGGTAAAACTTTATTATCTCTACTAATTGTATAATATAAATAAAGTTGATTGGCGCAATAATTCTATGCACAGCTTTAATTGAAAAACTCAACTATCTGTAAACAAATTATGATTTATAAAAAAGCTATCTATCTGACATCTCACAGCATGTAATGTAGCATTAAAGTTAGAAAGTTGCAACTGAAAATTGTCAATATCATTTTCTGCATTAAATGATTTTATAATTTGAGGAAGTGTTGGTGATAGTTTGCAGATGACCTGTAAGAGATATAGAATATTAAATTCTTTCTCGTGATTTTGGGTTTTGCCTATAAAATCAAGAGAAGAGAAATCTAATCTAGTCTAAATAATATACACATTTAGATTAGTATGAAAAATCAACAAGAGTACTAGAAGTCTATATCCTGTTTGGTGTGAAGCTATTAAGGCATAATATGTTCCGATCTATTAAGGTTTGCTTACAACACTTGAATCCCCTTGGGATTCAAGTGTTGTATTATATTCAAGTGTTGTATAACACTTATACAACAAATAATAAAACCCTTGCATCCACAATATCTGTCCTATTTTTGGGATGAGAAGTATGTCATGTGATAATTAAGATTACAAACTATGGTGTTATGAAGACTCCCCACACTAAAATTTGTAATATATCTTCCATGTACAGACATTCAATGCGTTACATTTTTATTAATATCTATAGATAATGGTTAAATATTAACCTAAATCTTAATATCCTTAAAACTTAATTACTCTTTTACTTACATTAAAAATTTGTTGAGTGATCCAACTGTGGTACTTTTTGACTGAACCTTCATAGGCTACTGTAAATATTTTTTTCATGACAACATCATTATTACTCGATTTAAGGCATCCATCAATTTCTCGGAATACCAATTCGAAAAATAGTAACGCCCTATAAAGATAACTAATTCAATATTTAAGACTATTAAGATTAATGTATTTGTTAAATAAATACAAAATTATAATTTCTATCATTTGATTGAAAAACTTACCTATTAAGCCATAAAATTCCCTCAATAGCACTAGTCTCACCTTTCAAATATTCATTGTGCATCAGTTCAAGTAAACAAGAATGTTTATCATACTTATAGAATTTCATTATTTTCTGCAAAATAATGGTAGTTTTCACACATTTTATATGGAAGCAAGTCGAATGTGAGAATCATCACATTTATTTATTAATAACAATAACTTTCTCCTAAATTTAAATAAAATATGGAATTAATTGTTAAAACTATTATGAACAAATATTTTTGCTGATTATAATGTTTTCTTTTTTAAGTTTGATGCTAAGAGACTTATTTTGTTATCTACCATGTGAATCATGTTGATAATTCTTTGCAATTTTAGTTCAAACTCTGGGTCAAAAGTAATAACAAAAACTTTGAAAATTTCAGAAACCGGAAGAGGTTTTAAAAATAATAGTAGTCAATATCCCAAATCTTTTATTTGTAAAAACAAAAACATATTTGAGTGGTTCTATACATACCTGAACATTTCCTTCCATATCATATTTGACTGGAGCAAAAACGTTTCCGAGGTGATCTGTAATTATATATCAATGTTTATTACATAACACCAAATGATTATTTTGTTATAATTCATATTTACTTACCAACTAATTTAATTAGATCAGATGTTGCTTCTAAAAATTTGAACAAATTAATTTTTCCATTTTCATATGGGAAACATTTGATGTTTTTAAGCATAAAGCATTCCTGATTTTTACTAGTACTTTCCATTTTCAGCGCTTATGATGCGTTCTTATAGGTTGCTATAAAGCAGCTGTTATAACTGATATAAATATGAAGCGTCATCGCTGTTATCACTCCTCATTCTTATCATTTTTTATTTCATTAGCCAAGGAACGTAGAAAATTACAATTATCGATTAACCTTAATTTACCTGTAAGTTTAGTTTTATTTATTTGATTACTTTATTAAAATGTATATCAGTGAATTTATGTATATTGTGTTATATGCTATTAGCCGTTAAATATAAAAATACACAAAAATATATATAACATAAAGTGTAACAAAATTTGCGAAAAAACTTTTAAAAACCTTATAAAGCTAGCTATAATTACATAGTAAAAATTAATATGTAATTTATTTACTTCAAAGCATATTTTATTTTCCGTCCATTTATTTCATATTTCGACATTTTGAACCTCATGTCTCTATTTGGTTTTAAAATAAATTCAATTAATGGCAGGCACCAATATACACAAAAATTCAATACTTCATGAAGATTGGAGACTGTCATATAATCTTTGGAGACTATTCCTTTATAATAGTGAAGCAACTTCTTTAGTTCCATATTTCTCGATTTATCTTATGAATTATTCATATTTATCGTAATCAATAGTAAACAATCTACACATATAAAAAAAAAATACATTGAAACGATTTAACACCCCTTTAAGTTTTTGATCTCTTGAAGAGTCAAGATGAGTATCGGTGGTAAAATACACTGCATTCAGAGCCGTCCAGATTTCTGATTTACCACATAACAGGAGAACTAGAAAGTTAAAAATTTACAAATAAACGAATATATGACTTTTAGAGTAATAAAAGCATAGTTATGTTTCTTTACCCAAAAAATTGGGATAATGTATGAATAAAATTGATTATATCGAATCGACAGAATAAATCGATTAATACCCGAACTAACCTGTGGTATTTTATTTTCCTTTTGACAGTTGACAATGCTAACATAAACAAAGTTGAAATAAAATACGTAGGATTTTTGTACGTAGGTGGTATATTATCTTTGCGTAGGTGTACCTACCTAAATAACTTATAATTATAGGTAATTGCCATTCCAAAAACCTTACCGGAGTTGTAATTATAAATCATTGCAGTCGAGTCTCATTGTATGATCACGAATAATGTATACCTAGTAGGTAATTATATTTTTATATATCCCATGAAACTACTATTCTTAAAATTATTATTTTATAGAAATTTTGAAATTGGCAGAGAAAGTATGCACGGTATTCAATGTATTTTGTGTAGGTATTTGCAGCACCTGATTAATAATTATAATTTTTGGTTCAGTATATTTAAATTTGAATTTACATCCACTAGAGCGTTTTTCTAAATAAAAATTCTTAGAATCTAAACTTGGGTATTAGTTTAATGTCACCCTAATAATATTTTTTATTATATTTAACTTATATAAACAAGTATTTATATTATTTAGGAATCCGGTTATAGGCACGGTAAAGGAATGAAAGCTAAAAATCACGAATTTGACTTACAAATCGGAATTAATATCCTCACCTTATTTACTTAAATTGGTTTTATTTCCAAATTAGTCATAGTCATATTATCAGTCTTTTTAGCAACTCACTCACTAAAAGAATATTTAAAAAATTATAGTTTATGTTTTCATATTATACTTATGTTATGAAAATATAGCACTTTTCACAATATCGTCATAGCATTTACAATCAGTTTATCTTTATCACTATATTATCTTAATAGGAAAATGTTTGTTTTAGCACATTCCCTAAGTCATCTTCTACAACGATGGTCAGCACTTTACTTTTGGGTGAAAAGGTAAACGGCACCAAGAACCTCTTTTCTGGTAGAAGATTTGTAAATTCATATGAATCCAAAACCATGCCATTTGATTCATCTCTTACTTCAACGATGCGAATTCCTGCTGTCGATATTATCATCATCTTATTTTTGTCAAATTTCAAATATCTCGTAATTGCTTGCCGTTCTCTACCATATTCGTTGTTAAACCAACGGTGATAAGACAAGAAGACAGCACAATTTCTTGTCCAGTAAACAGAATCATTATTATTGCTTCTATTAAGATTTCTTTTTGAATCTGAAAGCTTATTATTCGTTATCGTTGAATAAACACTGGAAGGTCTTGTTATTGGAGTAATATTTGGGCTTCTTCGGACTATGTCCGATTTTGACATGGAAGCAAAATTACCTAATGTGGTTTTACTTCGAGGACCTAAGACTCTTAATGGCTCTGCTACATTCATCGTTACATTTATGTTGCGTTGAAGAGAAACCGTTGAATGTTGTACTGGCTTCCCATTGTAGTTATTCATATTGTCTTTAACAAAACTTGATCTTTTGTCTCCAACGAGAAATACGCGATCAATATTGTCAAAGCCCCGTCCCATTATTCCATCTTTAGTGTGGCCGAGATCAAAGGTATGACCAAGTTCATGAAATAATGATCCTAAAGTTGTCGCATAACATCCACCTAAAGTTCCTCTATATCCGCTGTCATCCATAAAACGTCGTGAATTTACGGGGGAACCATCTAAGAAACGAGGAATTATTTCTTCTACTGTTGTAGGCCACGTGTATAAACACGCGGTACCGAACAAGGCTAAACCACCTCCGCCTAAAGCCGCGTAAGCTTCCGTTAGTGAAACAATTTCCTCATGGGTCATAGTTTTTTCCATATCAATACCCTTAAATCTTGTGCATGAAATAAAAGCAAGATATTTTCTTTCATTACTTCCTAATTCAGAAAGCATAAGTTCTCTGCCAAAATGTGTCCATAGTTCCTCTTGTCTCATTTTTCTAGCTTTGTTCACGTTTAAGTTACTTCGAAACACAATACACTCCGGTTTCTTTTGATTAACTTCATGTTCAAGTTGGAATGTTTTTCTTCCAAATCCACTTTCAAAAAGCTTCTCAGCAGTCACGCTTTGAATTAACTTTGCTCCAATAGATATTCGTGAGCAAGCACTTTCTATAGAATTGTCGACATCAGGTGGACTTTGAAAACAACCATCGTGTCCTTGGCAAATTATATATACTGGAGTAACTTTAAAATTAGTTTTTCTTGGTACGTAATCTAGCAACAGTGTTCTTTTTTGATGGTTAACGTATAGGAAATCAATGTTATTTTCACCATTTTTAAGTTCGAGTATTATTTTGAATTCTCTATTGTTAACATCCCAATATGTTTCATTTTCATTTCCTTTATTTGTAATTATGCATTTTATCTTTTCATTGTTGTTACAAACACCAGATGTTATTAATCCCTTAATAAGAACAAGTGAATAATTGACAGTCTCGCCATTTTGAAAATTTGTGATGAAGATATCAGAGTGTTGTTCATTTTTATTCTCTTCAATTGTTTGGTTGTCCATTACCTGAAATTTTTATATATATACTCCACATTAAAATCGTAACCTACGTTGCTATTTCAATTGACCTTGTTGATATTCAGTGCCAGTGAAGGCTTCTCAATGTTATGAAATGACGCTCTCATCACATAATTAGGTTAAGCGTTTACTTTGAGATGAAACGAAGGCCGTTATGCAAGGAAAGTAATTTATGTATCCAAATAGTTTTGATCGGCAGCTACCATTTGCGTTGTTTAACAAATATATTAGTATTAAAAGTCGTGATAAGTGAATAGTTTCGCACGAAATGACTCACCATGATGCGGTTAGTGAGGAGCGCGCAGAACCGGCGCGACGGCGGCGGCGGCGGGAGGACTGCGGCGCGGGTGGTGCGGCGGCAGAGCAGTGGCTACTCGCCGGTGTCGGGTGTGCAGCGTCGATTCTCCTCACTTCCTTCTGAAACGAATGAGCAGACAGCTGACTGCTTAGTGCGCATGCCCGGCGATGCAGACCGACACGGGTTGCGTTGTAACGATTGCGACGCCTGTCCGTCCCGTCGGCGTTATAGACTTGCTGTCTCCGTCGCCAAGAGGGAAATTTAAACGATGCGATGCAGCAAATGTATACGTGACTGCGTCACTACCAAATATCTAAGTACATAAATACCAAATTACATTATATATATAATATGTTCGTTTCCTTATATATTAAAAGGCATTTATGAGTGTTATTTAGTTTAGTTATTAATTTAACATCATATTACTTATACTTATTTAAAATATTCGATAGGAAAACCTAAAAAATTAATAAATAAAGAAATTTATTTTTATCTCTTTACGTTTTCTTTTCTTCTAAAAAATGAATATTAATTATGCACCTAATATTTTAAGTAACTTAATTATTACTTACTAATGAATCTTAAGTTCTCACTGCGCCTTTAAAATATTTAGAGCGAATATACTTATAAACCATATGACTATTACATTGTAATGGGTATTGTAGTGTCTTAATTTTACCAGCTGGACCTTCATAAATAATCTGTGTGTTTAAAATTTAAAGATGAGAAATTTGTTTTCTTTTTGTTTCATCTTTGTTAACTGTTTTATTTACTGCGTATCAAGATCATGCAATACCCCTAGAGTAACTAACAGGTTCTTCTTCTTAATTGTAACTTGCCAAAAGTACCTATTAGCAATTATGTATAACAGAACAAATCATATAAAAGTTATCTTAGCTAAATCGATAATTTTCTTATTACCAATGCAATAATTGTGAATGTTTGTAAGTTTTGCTCTTTGGATGTTTGATACTCAGTTACCTACTTAAAAACCGCTGAACGGATGTCAATAATATTTGGCAGATAATTTATAACCCGTATAGAAGAACTTTAGAACCGTTTATTCGCTAAAGACACGCGTACCCAAACTATGGTAGATCATCGTTCCTACTTCCTGTGTTGAATGCATGCGCTTACTCTTCAGCCACCTCACGTAGGACGCCCCCTAATGTAGCACCAGGAATTCAGAAAAAATATAATTAAAATTATTTGCTGAATCGTTCACTTTTTTAAAATTGTTTATTTATGCATGTAATGATAAATATAAATGTAATGCCCTATAATAAACTTATTACAATCTAGCCTAAAAAAATGACTAATGAGTAATTTTTCTTCGTCTCTAAGGGTATAGTCACACTGTTATTGTGATTATTTTTAAATGTTTGTCCACGTTTTATCTTCACAAGTTTTACTTTTTTTATTTTAAATCTTTTTTTCTTCGCTGTCTTCGCGCTAGTAGTGTGGTGTCGAGGAGCCTTCGTTCATGTGCTATTTCTTGATGACGTTAGTTACGAAGTCAATATTAAGGTCGCGGTGTAGATCGTCGTTTTTTATGTAACAGGGAGCGTTAACAATTAAGTGCTTTCCGAAGTACTTTGTTCTCGAACCAACGTTCATGTATTAGTGAAATGTTTAAAGAATCGCTAAAACTGTTATAAAATGTCCTTGTACAAATCGTTAAAACATATAAATAAAATTTAGGTCTATTTGTAATATTAAATAACCACTTTTTAGTAAGTACATTCGGATGTACTTTACACGGTACACTTGCCGAAATTTTTGTCGTCTGTACCTCAGCGAAGCGAGGACGCTAGCCAGGCTAGTAGAAAATATATTCAATAACAATCACATATACACCTCACTCAAAACACTTTAAATTGAATTTAGGTATATAATTTTTTCGTTTCGGGCGTTTAAAGTACCTAAAATTATATAAACCCAAGTATCCATTGATGAGTGTAGCGTAAAGGAACAAACGAACAAACTGGACAAACGAATTGAACGAAGGAAACGAACTAACCAATAGCACGCACGAACCCAATGAATGATTCATTAAAAAATATTTATGTGGCAACCGCCTTTGTTACTGCACCGCCTTTGTTCTTCAGAAATAGTGAAGCTTACTATCTAAGAAAGAATTTTCAAAATCAGATCAAAAGGCCAATAATCAAAATGGCTATGACTTTTTGATTTCGATATATGGCACCTCACTAATTTCAAGCGGAATAGTGTAGCTTTATATAATTGAAAGAATTTTTAAAATAGGTGCAGTAGGAACAAATTTAATTATTACTTAATATGGCAACCCTAAATCGTTATAAAATATGTTCTTTCCTGAGCTCTAATCTAGCTCTGTATCGAATTTCGTTAAAATCAGTTGAGTGGTTTAAGCGCGATTGAGTATCAGACAGAGTGAAAGACAAATCAAATCAAATTTTTCTTTGTAAGAATATGTGTGGGTAAATTGTTCAAATATGGTAAATAGAAGCAACATATTCAGACAATATTGGCATACAAACATTAATCGTAGTATTTTAGCATAATATTATTCTAAAAACTATTTATTACTTATTGATAATAGAAATGAAAAAAAAAACAATTATTATTAAATATTAATAATTAAAATTCTTAAATAAAATGTCAAACTAGGTGCATGTCATATAAGTAATACATTTTCTTATCTTACAAACCAAGTGTAAGTACATTACTAAATAAAAGAAATTTACTAAAAAAAAGATTTGTCAATTTCATATTATATCTAATTTATTATAAGATGTATACTAAGCGAATACTCTTTTATATATTTATTACACAGATATTAGACAGATAGACAGACAGACAGAGGTACTTCCACAATTATAATATTAGTATAGATTTGGTTTCGGCCGGCGGAAGGAGGTCCTAGCGACCTAAAACACAGAAAATTATTTATTAGGCTTAGTCTACATTGCCTTTGCTGAGCGGTATAAATATAAGATGGTATAAATATAAGAAATTCATGTAGCTGAACGGGCAGAGTGTTGTGATATTTGTCATGTATGCTTCTCGCAAGTCATGACGGATACCTTATAAATAAATACGCTTTATCTAAATATTTGCCATTAATAAACCCCACTAATTAATAACTTTCAAAATTACATCTCATTCATTTTGTACAGATATTGTTAAATAACTGTATATCTGTATGTAACTTTAGTATTTTGTAAAATAAAAAATACTACTAAAATCACAATTTTTATGGCAACATTTTATTAAATAGTACAAAAAATAACCTAAATAAATAAAATAATATATGGTTCATTCTTTATTTGACTTTTGTTTACGTGATTGACTCGTGTTCATTTAAATATTGGGTCCAGTAAAGAAAAATATACTTTATATGACCTTTAAATTGTAAGAAAACTTATAGATATTAGTCAAGACATTTAATAATGAGTTTATACTATATACATAAAACTTACTCATTCTCAGTCTACCTTGCCTCAAGTTTCTGTTTGTAATCCTTTTTTAAAAGATTTCTAATCTATATAAAACGGACATCATTCATGATAACGATAAAATCCTTTGATTTTTTGTTCCTTAATCAATTTAACTTCGTCACGAAAGAACTGGTCTGTGTACAGTGGTTTATAGATAACTTGCACTAATAGGGATATTTTAATATTTTCTTAAGCTTTTAGTGTCTAATTTTGCCTTATTAATCCATAGGAAATAACTAATTTCAGGTTCGTAGTATCTCTATAATTAGGATAAATTAGTATCATAATTAAATGATTATCAACCAAGTTTTAGCCAGTTAAAATCTATAGAGATAGAGATTATTTTGCTAAGTCATAGGGTCTCGCAAACCTGCACCTGGCTCCTAGGTAGTAAAACTTCTTGACTAACACAATACAATACTTTTATCTAGCTTCACTCAAAGATATTTCTCGCTACACATCCTCCGGTGGACTAATCTAATCAGCAAGGGCAATATTACAATATCTACGCAAGTGGGTATTTGAATATCGGTCAAACACATTAAAGCTTT
>JAOPUB010000004.1:1791524-1809226 GCA_027564055.1 Neptis clinioides
AGAATCCTAATGAACTGTATAATAGACTGTTTAAGTTAATTTTATCACAATTTAATAATAGTTTTAAAGAAAAAACTATCTATAAAAATTTAAAACTTACGCGCGGGTGGCGCGCGCGCAGGCTCGTCCCACCGGCACCGGCACTCCTCTCTCCGCGGCTTTTCCGCAGCTAGCCGGTCGCAGCTCGCTACGACGCCGTAGCACGTGCTTCGTAGCTGCGCTCAGCAGTTCTTTACGTGTATTATTTCCAACCTACACTTTGGAGAAATGCTTTTCCATCTGTAACATATTTTCTTTTCAATTTCAATTGTGAGATTATACATTTTATTATAGTTCGTTTTTAATTTATTGAAACTATTAAATTAAGGAAGACATTCACTAGAGACTAATAGATATCAAAAACTGAACTAGCGTTTAATTTGGCGAGGGTAGTGGGGCTATCGAGGTCGTGCGGGTGTGCATGCAGATGATAAGATTAACAAATTGCGTAAGTTGGTGCGATGCAAGGTGACGGCGGGTCGACGACTCATACCCGAGAGCCTTGGGCGAAGTTCTACGCGGCTCGACCTCTAATCGACACAAATATCGCGCATATAATTTAAATCTGTCTTTTATTTTAACACTTTTGGATCCATGTTTTACAATATGAAATTTGATTGATTAGTACATGATTGAATTTATTGTAAACATAATTTTTTTTAAATTGCAATTATTTTAAGAATTACTCCGAAGCAATCATTTAATAAATGAGTGTAATTAAGTTCAGAAGAATCATCAAGCTGAGAAAATTTACAATTTTAATATGCTTGTTACACGTGTTGAAAGATTTTTAGATGGTTTAAAATCAAGTTAAAATTATTCACTAAGTTTGTTTTTAACGTTAAAGATGGCCTCATTTTCTGTTAGTACATATGTATTAATACGATTGTAATAGAATCGGCATTATTGTAAAATAATATTCATTTAATGTAGGTAACTTTCATTACTACCTTATTGAATGATTAAAGACGTACGCGTTATAATACCTACTAGTAATAAAATGTTTTATCAATGTTCCTTATGTACGGAATATTTTATACTTATTACATTATAAAATTGAATTATATATAAAATTATAGCAAATGCTTTCGTTAAAACGCATAAATTAGTGAGAAAACGTAGCAGGTATGTACAGGTGTACAACAACAATATGAAACTGGTTTCCAAGCTTAAAATATTGCTGTGATATAACTAAAGAAGAATTAGATTAATCTTTTAGAGAAACGAAGATTTCTTGGCAATCCCAAAAAAAAGTAGGGGCTTCGTCATCAAGAATGTAAGTTTTTATGCTCTCAATCGCTTAATATTATTAGTTATTTATACACAATCACTGATACTCTAAAACCTATATAATGTGTTAATTAAATAGATAAGATATATTAATGTTGAGCAGTTTATAATGCAATCTCGTTTACATTTAAATAAATATTCAAAATTAAGTGTAAGAGCCGATCTATACAATATTTGTTAAAGTGATGCTCCCAAAATACAATAAAAAGGAGGGCATAACGTTTAAGATTTATTATTCAGTAGTTATAAAGTACAAAATTTCACTAAAGATAATCGAGCCTTTAGTATGTAAGTAAAATCATCAATCTTCTCGGAACTGTACTATATTCTGAAATAAGTAGTATCTTATGTGATCGTTTATATTGGAAACCATCTGTATACAAAATTTCGTTCTCATCTATTAATGTTGAAAAATTATTAAGAAACTTTCAATTAGTTGTTTCAATGATATTCCGTCATTTATAACCATTATGATTTTAACAAATTTATATACGACGCATTGAAGTCCCAGATAATGCGTTAGTATATTATAATTTTCGACATAACTAGATTAAGTTTACCGATCACGTATCGTACGAGTACTCGAGCAGTCGGCCAAAAGAGCAACGACCGTCCCTTTCTATCTATCTTTGTATTCCACGTTAGTAAGCAACATTCATAAGACGTAGATAGCTCAATTGATAAATTTGAAAACAAATAAATACGATCAAATACAAATAAAACTTCCGACAGATCATAGGAAACAAGTATCTTATATATAGTAATAAATTTATATTATCGTTCCCTTTGCGGTAGAAACGCTTGGGCCAAGGGGCCGTAGCGCAAAAACATTTTTTAAAGACGTAACACCATGTCTGATCACCTCCACTGGTGACAGGAGTGCTGGCTTATTCTTCGCCCAAGGAATCGGGATTGCGATTAAGAGGGGAAATGTAGCTAGAATTCTTGCCACCATTCCACGCGGACAAGACTTATACTGTGCAATGGTTAGATGTGTACATCTGTGTACTCATCTAAGAATTGCAGTTAGTTTAGAATAGGTTTCATTTTGTGCTCTTTTTTTAGTTTTAAGATGTCGTGTGACATAAAAAAAGGAATAAATCATAACAAAAATACTTTAATATTGAAACGTTTATACTTTTGAGGTTATGGGAAGCAGCTATTGTAATGTTATCATCAGAATCACTTAAACTTTCATTTTAAATTAATTATTTGTTTTTAACATATTATTCGAATAATTATTTTCATCGAAGTATATTTAAAAAGATAAATAGTTTGTCACGATCTAGAGAACCGCGGATGTGCAAGAGAAACATCTCACAAGTGGTAGGAGGAGGTTTCTTTATTTATAGAACAAAAGGTTGAAAGTCAATCTAGACATAGTAGAAATAGAGTTTGAGCGAACTTGACACCAATGAGAGCCTAACAAAAGTAGGTCATAGTCGTTGACTCATCTTTTATAACACTTACGTGATATTTTATTATTTTAAAATATATCAGACAAGATAGTTGGTAGTGTGTTACGCGATCGGTTTGTTGTATTCTACAGACGTCACACAGATGTGCAAGGGTACTCCGCTTATCCTCATTTAATGACGCCTTGACATAAATATATTTTAATGTATTTTTAAAGCTGATAAATTTCAAAAACTATTCAGAGCAAATTATGGTTTGGAAAAACCTCGTAATCTTATTATACATTATCATTGTCTGTGTATGTTTTCCAATAGTTTATTTATGTTAAGAATTTAAATAAACCATTAGAAAGTTTTGATCATAATTTAAAAATATAAAAATTATATATCTTTAGTTTGTAAACTTCCTATACGTTATTCAGTATTTAAGCAAACTAGTCGGTGCAGTATTTTGTTATTTAATGATCGAATAATGTTATACAATAAAAATCAAATCTAATCAGAATTTATAAAATGACAAGCCGGCAATAAAACCTTTAATAGTTACCGAGGCATTGTCATGTGAAATAGTGCATTGCCTACAATAAAAAGTGAAATTAGTCAAAACTCGTGAGTGTCCCACTTATTCTAAAACTACTTTTATACGTGATCTCGATTACGAAAAGCAATTCATCATCACTAGCTTGTGGCGCCGAAGTGGCGAGCGAGAAGTCAAAACAAATAACGCAGGAGGCAGGGGATTTATGGTACATGTTGTTGTTATGTTGGTTATTATATAATAAAAACATTATTATATAATAATTACATGTCATAATAAAAACAGAGTCGCTACTAATATATTTACCAATCAAAGAGTCAATAAGGCTGTCATAAAAATATTAAAAATATGAACACAATTGGAATTTTTCTTGTGTACAAGACTTACGAACACTAACTTTGAAAAGGCTAATATCAAATTTATTAATTATAATAAACATTGAAAATTTAAAACGCATAATATTATAAGGAATTAACATATTATGTAAAAAAATAAGTAATATCTATTATCACTTATATCATAAGAAATATTTCTCCCTAATCGCCTCATTTACCTGCCTATACAATTTTTCTCGATGTTAAGAATAATTAAATCTAAATCTTGTCACCTAAGCAGATCTTAGCCGTAGTGCGGTCACGTTTTGATGACCATATATTACAAATCGATGACAAATACTTGTTATATCACTAACGCATTTCACGCAATTTTCGTTACGTTAATTTAGATATTATTAATTATTACATAAAGCGACATAGCTTTACAAGCACAAATTGGGGATGATGATAACTCAAAGATGTCCGATTTTCCCCGTTCCGAGAGGGGTTTGAATCCATTGGAATTATTTTTTCTACTCACTTTCCATAACCAAACTTTGAGAAACAATCCGTAAATAAAACAAGAAATATTGCTATGGGTAATGGAGACTGTTTATCATTAGATAAATCTTCTCTCGTTTGGCCTCTTTCTGTCCAAAAAAGGATTCTACCGTTATTTTTCTTCCTTCGTTATCTTGTCTTATGTTTTTACTTTAATTCACCTAGTCTAAAATATTCTAACAGGGAATCCTGTATGTTTGAGTTTCGGCCAAGGCATCAATCAAGGAAAGCTTAATTTTCCCTAAATTTACACAGCATTTCCTTAAAATAAAGTAATTATATATTTCATTTTTTATTCATTTTTAAATTGATGTCGTATATTCTTTATCTCCTTGTCCGTGACATGTGTATTTGTGAATATTATAAATATTTTAAATTCGATTGAAAAAATCAGTATCAGTGACCTTCAATATGCGAAAAGTAGGTGACACATTTTTGCTCTACCTCACATGTGTGGGACGATAACTTTTGATAACCCGGGCCCTACAATCAATGGGCGCATCGTGAACCACTCACTGAATATCACGTAATAAAAAAGTAAAAAAAAATCTTTATTACATATTAGATTAGGATATAAACATAATTCAGGTATTTTTTATTTTGTATGTTATTTTGCTATATTTATTCTCGACGTTACAATCTTGAATAAAAAAAACGCAACTTCAATAACAATTACTTCTTCATTTATAGTTTTGCTGTCAGTTTTATTCAATAGTAGTCAAAATTTTACACATTTACATTTACTTTGGCTGTGTGAAATTTTAGTATTTTTAATATCAACTTGATAGATAGATCTAGATATTTAAATAATTTATCTTAAAATATATAGAAACAAAAAGAAGAGAGAGCGTTAAAGATGCGTTTAGTGTTATAAAAACTGTCACAGATCGTTATCATCGGTATGCATTTGCAATATTTTGATTTTTTCCTTTCCAAAATAAAATTAACCTTTAATTTATTTTAAAAAGTTAACCTTTTATTTATTTTAGTAGTTTTTAAGTAGGTTGAATATGAATACTATAATATGTCGTATGTTTCATGAATCAGAGTAATTGATACATAAAATGAAATTAACGCGTAGTTTATTGATTTATTGGTTTTAACTTAATTTTTATATTCTTTTTTGTATTTTTTATAGGAAAGATTGCACGTAATTAATATATTTGTTATCAACTTAAGATTCATCTTACGTCCATACAGCAGATTTTGCACCAGTTTAAAATTGAATATGTTAAAAATCTATTAATAATTAGCCGATCCGCATGACTTAGTTAACGCTTCTTACAGTTGTTTTATTTTACTGAGTACCTTTATAAAATTATCTTTACATTAATTTTTCCTGATATCTGATTGATAAATCATATATCTTCCTCCAAGATAAACTCCGCTTAAATAACATTCAGATATAACTTAACCCCTGTTGTTTTCATATAAGAATTATGTTTTATTTGGCTATAAGTATAGTAATAAGTAATTTTTTCTGATCTATTGAGGCATTTGAATAAAATCCTTCTCTCCCACAGGAAAAGTTCTTTTTTTTCCGGGATAAGTAGTATCGCGTGTGATAATTCAGTTTACAAACTATATGTTTACATATTTCGTTCTGATCTCACAATCTTTCTAAGATCATGATTCAGCTTGATAAACGTATAAAGATACAAACATCCATACAGATAGATAAAGATTCGGAAAAATATTTTGGCCTCTATTACTGTTATAAAGCTATTAATATTTCTTAAATATCGTTGATGTTGGTACAGACGTTCAATACATTACACTTTTATTAATAAGTATGTAATTATTATCTTCTCTTATCTTCTTTTTATTTCCAACAAAAAAAATCTTTATATCACAAGCAAAATATAAATATCAATTAAGCATACATAATATGTGTATCCGTTGTGGACTCTATATTTATGTAGGTACTCTTTCAAAGGTATGATAATAATTTAAAAATAATGTTTATTTTAAAATTCCTTTAGATCTCGAGATTATTAGAATTAAAATTATCTTAAAGTTTAGATTACTAAATGTAGACTGCCTTATTGCCGATATATTTTGTTTATCCCAACTTGAATAATTTTTATCAAGTCTTCGAATTATCTCAGAACTTTAGTAACAAAAAGAGCGGTATTAAAATCGGCCAAATCATTTCGGAGTTAAAGAGCAAAAAATATAGAGACACAGATATCTCGAGATATGCTAGCAACGCTGCTATGACGTTTAATGAGCTGGGAGTTTCTGTTGGATGATTCTAAGTATAGTTCCATAAAATATATAGTACATATGGTGGTTTTTATAGCAAACGATACTGAAATCATAATATGTATTATAGTACAGTAACAATATCCTATATGAAAATTGATATAATATTTTATAAATTGTTATTTTTTTTATTTAAGGGTCTTTTTTATATGATGTTGCATAATATGTTGTATAATAATTTTAAAAAATATAAATTCCCGTATTATGTATAGTCTTTCTCTTGTATGTATAGTCTATTATAAAGTTATGTCAGCTGTTTTACTTAGTGCTTTTACATTAAACATCGCCATTAGCAACTGTGATAACAATATTTGAGGTCTTTATTTCTATGTTAATAATATGTTGACGCACCCTAACGGATATATTAGTTTATACTATCGTAAGGTGTTTAGTTTGATTAAAAAGCATGGGTATGAGTTCTGGTTATTAATAACGACAAATGACGCTTTGAAGTGCTGGTTCAGAGGTTTCGAATATCGTTACGTGGAAGTGTACTCGTCCGATCAGAGGCATGTCGAAATCGTAATGTCTTCCCGGGATTACATTGTAACCCGAACCGTTGCTCATGTTACGTCAATTGCAATTTTACACTATATTCTCATTGATCTTATATAACAAAGTGTATAACATCAATTTATATCTAATATTTAAAAGATTAACTGACTGATATATCAACGCACAACTAAAACTGTTTAAGAGAGTAAAAACTTGCTTTGGAACTAAACGAAACGAAGAATTTTAAATCTTATAATATATTTAACAAACAGTTATATGGAATATCTATCTACAGCTGTATATTTGATTGTTTTGTTAAATGTTATGTCTGAACTATGTTTTATTTCTATTACACTAAATTAAATGTAATATAGTTTACTGAACGAAAATTTCTAGCAGCACTGTTAATATTTAATTTTTCATACCTCATTGGCTCGTCAACTAGTTAAGTCAGTTTAAATGGATCAACAACAGTTAAACAAGTGTTTTCATATTGTCAATGTTGACGTATTAAATCGAGAAATTTCCCAGTACGTCTAACTCAAGAAATTTTAAATAGCAATGATGCGAGATATTCGAGCAAGTAGTAAATAATTATTTTATTCCTAATCCACAAGATTTTTTTTAAATATATTATTTAATAGTATTCTTTACACATTTTCATATCTATAAAAGGCTCTTATGTAAAATTTGCTAACCAAACCGACTTTATAGCATCGATGTATATGTAATTAGTATATGAGAGTATCAAATGTTTTTGCTTTATTTTATGTTCAAAAAGATGACAACTCATACAGTTGCTCATTAATGCTTGAGTAACAATGAGAGACATTGTTGTGCCTAGCACATTATAATTAAATTAAGATGCAGCTGCAAGTATGATAATTATTTTCAAATCTAAGCAGTTACATGATACGGCAGGTTATTGACCCGTAGAGCAAAATACTATTACGTAGGCATAGCCAATCGAAAAGTTATGCAAACGCTTACGCTCAGTTACTCCTGGGGGATTTATATATTTTACAATTTCATTATTCTTTTATTAAACAGTTTCAATAAAAAAAATTGAATTTAAAACATTTACCAAATTATCAAATTGGCAACTTGTTCTATCTACGCAGATTTACCATGTTTTTACGTGAAAATAACTGTTTACCTTACATACAGACAGGCGAACAGATATAAATACAAAATAAAATAAATGGTTATTTTATCTTCTATTGGTGGTATAACCTTTGATTAAATACTTCTTTTTACAGACATTCGAAAAGTTATATATTATAAATAATGTTGAAGCATTTTAGTCTGAAACATAATATTAAAAAGTAAGCAAAAAATCTCAAGGTTTATTGACCTAAATCTTAGAAGCCTTGATACTTTTAAAAAACGTCCACCAAATTATTCGTCTGGTCTACGAATTTGAAAGAAATTTACGACCTATTGTTTGAAATATTTTAAATGCTGGTCCTTTTGGATTTAGAGAAACAAAGAAAGAGGTATGTGGAGTGAAAGATATGCTTGGAAAAAAATATATATGTTTTGTGTAGAATTGCCTTTCTAATTCTTTTAATTTATTCTAGTTAATCATCCGCAACGAGAAGACGTCTGATACACCGAAGAGAATAAAATCCAAAAATTTAGGTCTCTATCATAAATTCCAACAGCATATATCGTATACACATAACATTTTAGTAACAGTAAATCAAAAATCGAATCCTACCTAGATAATAAACATATAAAGATTAATTTCGGTAGGATATTTTAAAGTTCGTTATCAGTGACTTTTAAGACTAAAAAAATATTGCAGAGACAATTAAGTTATACTTTAACTCAAATAGTTTTAATTTAATACTATGATGTACGTTTGTCAACTTATCAATTGTTGACAAAATTAGCTTTGCTGTAGCAATGGTTCGGAAATCTACATGATCTGTGACGTCATTCCAATTCTAACGACGCAATTCGTCGTACATTTGATAACCTAAATTTCTAAATTAATGATGCTCTAAAAATGTATTAAAATCGTAACTAATTTATTATGCGATGATACTTAGATAACTTATTGAATATGATTATGTTAAATTTGGCATAATACTTGGTGATGACTTTAGATAAGGTTTTATTATATTAAACTCTACAATGTTTATCCTACGGCAATATAATAAAACTATTAAATCCTAATGGTCCAAGTGGATTGCATATGAATGATAAACTAATATAATATGTATATTATCTATAATACACTATAAACTTTTCTGTTTAATCTCTTTATCCATTCTCTCTATTGATAAAAATCGTTTTAATATCCTTTGCGGATTTTAAGAGTTCTAAGTACCTATATAGCGGAAATCGACTTACATTATGTAAAGAAGATTAATCAATACTTCGAAAATTCGCCCTAATGTTATTTAAATCAGACTATAAAGTAAAATATTTATTAATTCATGGAATCTTTAAGTTGAAGTGAACACGGCTTGAGTTATATGCTATGCGTAAATAGAAAATTTCCATTTTATCTTCTTGTTTCATATCTGAATATAAATTAGTCTTTTAAAATGTAACCTGACGAATTTCGGTCGGATTTTATTGCTAGCAACATGATTAGTAATGTTTACCTGGCTAGTCATTTTTATTGGTCTATTTTTAAAATACTGCCACGAATTAATCCCTATCATGTAAGTTTTTAAGTTAATTAGTCCAGAAGTGTAGGTGAGAATGTAGGTATACTACTGATTAGTTTTTAGACAAAATTACAAGTTATTATTGATTTTTACGTGTTACTGCCCAATTATAAATCGTATAATATATAGCTAATATTATAAATTATAAGATTGGATTGATTGTCAGCCTATAACTCAAATCGGTCACAATAATAGGGGGCACCTTAAAGATAATTTGGACGGCTTAAATGCCGTCTACAGGTCACCTTGTTGATAAAGCTGATAATTTTGATTCATTCATACTACTATATTTTCGTTTGGATTTTTAAACAAAAAATACTATATAAATATATTATTATATAATACCTAAAATATACACACACGTTAGTATAACATTAAACAAGATAAATGAGGGAACTGGAAATATAGGAGTTGATCAGTAAACTTCTAATTGTTTTTAACTAAAAAGTTGTTCAAGCCAATTTTGACTGACGATCTCGGTCAATATTAATTTGAATAACCAGAGTAATAAGTAAAAAAAAGATCACTTTCAACTGAATATATTTTAATATAATTTATGTATTTAGTAAAGTACAATAATTACAGACACTGAAAACTTTTGTGGTAAAAAAAATCTATATATAAGGCGACGTTAATCTACTTTTGACTGATAAAACTGAACAAAATACTTATAACGAACTCTATTGGGCAAAACGATCCTTGAATGTGAAATACATTCAAGGATCGTACTTCACGTTTCACTTTTGGCTAAATCTCCTAGTTAAAACTAAAATAGTTTTAACTGTTCACACAGTTTTCTACTGATATGAATATCGAAAAGATAATGCCTGTTTAGATTTTTTCTCGCCTTTTTATTATGTCAACAACCTTATTAGTGTATTATATTTACAACTTAAATTAATTATGAAAAATTGACCAATTGTAAAATGCTTAACTGGTTTTTATTTCACAATCATTATCACTTACTTTGAGTTTTCTTTAATTCATTTAAAATAATTCTGTAGAAATTCGACCTCTTCACTATAATCAGTCTTTATCAAGAAACTCATAGTTTCGTTTTTTATAATAAATTGTTTTAGGTTCCGCAAGTTATAAAAATGTGATTCATTAATGACGATTGCACACGGGTTCATAATATAATTATGATTAAACTTGAAATGCGAGTAAAGTTTATTGACATACAAAATGATTAAATATTCTACTTGTAATAATTCTGTTACGTAAGAGAAACTTGATGTTTTTCCACCATTTTGTATGAATGAAAGTTCAATAGCCTTTTATTTGTAAAAAGTATAGTACCAAAAAATGGGTTTATTTATTTACTACGCTAAATCAACGTGTTTTACCATTATCTTTCATATCTTTGAGATTTGATATCATTGTTATTAAAATTACACCTATAGGTATTCAAATATTTCCTGCGAATCCGATCTGTTTATTCTGAGAAAAAGAAATAAATACAGCCGTAAAGGAGTCAAAGGTTCACGGTCACGGTGTTTACTATTCATATAAAATTCGTCTAAACCGCGTCACTGTCCACGACATTAGTCACTACTATATTATTATACTTAATTGAAATACAATAATACGTTAGCTATATTCGTAGTAAAATGAGCTCTACTCAAGGTCAAACTATCATCATTGAGCTTACAACTCAATTTTTTTTAAACAAAGCGATTCGTTATCAGACATTCATGCGCAGATCACGTGATAAAGTTATCATTAAATTAGCTTTGAAGGTTAATGTAGTTGATGTAAGCAGATATGATCAGACAAAATAAAAAGAAAATGTCTTAATCGTTATATAATACATGTATTTGTATTTTTTTCGGAAACAAATAATAAGGTTTACACTTTTCAACATGTGCTAATAGTCAATTAGGTACAAAGACAGGTATCGGTAAATGAAATATTGTTATCGGGTAGTCGTATGAATTTTAAAAGTAAATAATATTTTTTATAAAAAAGAAAGTTGCATCCATTTAATAAAAAATAATTATACTCTCATAAAGGATTTTTTGATTTTACTGACTTATTGTTAAAATATTCGTATTATTTTTCATCGAAATGTAAATTTGGAATCAATTTAAGTGCTGTGTAGACCTTTGAAAACTTTTTAGCCATTCATTCACGACATGTTATCGTTTTATGTAAAATTCCACTGCGAATGTTTTCGTTATTTTTTTCCTAAACGGCTTGTCTAATATTTATTACATTTCTATTATTTTGTTGCATTATGCAATTATAATACATTTCCATTTTATATTACAAACTTATGCCACTAAGGACGACTACCAGAAACACTGTCTTAACAGAAATATACTAATTAATCGACTTTGACGTGGCTCATTACAGGACACCATTGTAATATGACAATTGATAATTTACTATAGGCATCACTGAAATCTCCGAAGAGCATTTCACAATATAAATAATAGGTCTGGTATAATATCTGAATATAAGAAGTAAGTACCTTTTTATCACGGATTCGGTTGGCTTTTTATAAGCGAATAGAATCCGAGTAACCTTATTGATGTTCAATAACAATATCCGGTGAAGTGTCGCGCAGTGTGGACTACGTGGAGCGACTTTAGACGCACAACTGTGTCCGGTCTGATACATATTATTAAGAATATATGACAGAAAACAACAAACTATGCCATTTAATATATCGGAGAAAGTACGAGAACTATAGGGGCTCGTGATACAGTCAGGATATAACTATACGTTACGATCCCTTAATATTCTGACAGGAACCTCTTCCTCGGTGTCTTGGACTAGCGACCAACTCTCATGGGCTTATATCATCATACAATAGATTAACAATTAGTGCTTAAAAGTGACTGAAACGAAACAAACCTAAATGGAAAATGATCAATATAGAATACTTCTTTATCATTTTACAGTACTAGATTTTAGAGTTTAAAAACATACACATTACACATAGTTATGTGTCAGCCTCGGAAACTTTTTTTTGTGATTTTTTGTGATAACCCGCTGTCCGCATTATCAATAATAAAGTTGCTGATTTTTTTAAAAATTAATATAAAATATTATATCTACGTCCGTATTTATGTGAATATTAGCTGCGCTGTAAAAATTACTTACGTAGGTAAGTATTGTAATTATTTATAAAATGGTCTATTATACATGCGTACGCATCAAGATATATTTTATCAGACGATTGAGAATAAGTTAAATTTTGATATTAACACGTTTCTACTATTTGACACGTAACGTCAACGATCCGCCCACATAAGGTAACAAATTCTTAGAATTAGCAACAATAATAAAATAAAACACTATAAATGTGAGCTATTCGAACGTAAATCCTAATTGTTTAAATATGCTAAGTTTGATACCTCTTTAACCTTACCCATTATATTTATAAATTTACCTATTATTATTATTTTATATTTATACTAGTACTTAGCCGGAACTTCATGAGCGGAAACCTCATAATTCAGTCCTGAATGAATTTGAGAATATCAACCTACAACCAAACTGATTTCACTAACAAACACACTAGCTCACTTACGAATTAATTAAGTCTAATAAAATTTTAGGAATATATGATTTTTTAGTATTAAAATTTTAATCACAACTATTAAGTTTTTGTCCTAGATAATAGTGTCCTATGTGTAAAGATGATAGCTTTGAAAAGGTGATAATTTAAAAATTTTGAAAAAAAATCTATTGTATTGACTATTTTATTGCGATATAACTAATAAATTGATGTAAAAGGGCATGGAAGTTTATAATAAAAAAGTCATTTTTGTATCCACTCTGTTAACTGTCGTCATCGCTAGTTTTGAAATCGCTTGAAAATTTAAAGACTTTCGTTTTCTATCCTGTTCGTCTCATCAATTTTTTTTGTGACTATGTTATTTTACTACATTTACATATTCATCGTATAAAATTTGAATAAAAATACTACGTTTAATTCTCGACTATACGCGCAGACACAACTTGTCAAAAAGTTATGAGATTTATCTGTTATTAGGTTAGCAAAAAAAGGATAGTGTTTGTGTGATTTAGTTCAATACGACGGCAGCTCTTTTTCCTTTTTTTATTTTCGTGTAATGAAAGAGTTTATTTAGTAAAATAGTGATTAAAATTTTGTTTAAGTGAACCATATTTTTAACTGACAGGTATCCTTGGCCGGGGATCAACGCAGAAGCGAGCAGCGTAACTAATCACGAGGTTATGCAACCATCGCTGTAGATTATACAATATGCAAGGGCATATTTTTTTATTTATAAGTACTATTAAAATTGTAACAAGAAAATATCTTGCGGTTTCATATAATACATTTTTATAGTGAGTATGACTTATCGTATGGGCTATGTAGATTTGGAAGCTGACATATGTAGATATGTATTCAAATATAAGGGGTCATCACTATTCATTAATATAATATCCACACTTTTTCAAACGAAACGAGTAAATTATAGTTTTTATTTTTTAAAGAGTTTGAAAAAAAATTCTCTCAACTACTCGTATTCCAATCTTAATGAAACATAATTCCACGTAAAATACTCTCCAAACGAAATATATTATCAAGAGAGGTTTACATAAGCAAGATGAGAACTTCAAACAATAATCACGATCCTCAACACAGAAAATCCTGTAAAACACTTTGTTTTTCCTACATTTTTACGACTTTCTTTATTACTGTACCGCCATTCTTTTTATGACTGCCTAAGAATCATTTGATGCTCGGTAAAACAAAATCAACTTTTATTATTAGACAGAATTGGTTTTATTACCAAATATATTCTATATTTATAACTAAGTTACTCTCTATAACATCAGCTATCTGCGAGTAACAATCGGTCCAGCCGTTTCAAAGATTAGCTGGAACAAACAGACAGACAAAAAGGAAAAAAAAATAGTGTTTTGGTATATATCTATAGTGCATACATCCCAATGCACTTAGTAAAAAGCAGTTATATTAATTACAAACACTCCAATTTTATTTATATATATTGTTGTTTTGTTTGATAAAAAATGTAACTTATCAATTGCCTCTACATAAAAATACTTAATATCTTGAGTCTTAATGTTCAAAATCTAGGCATTTCTAAATTTGTCGGGAAAAGTTCTTGTCATTTTAAAATGTATAGCCTGGCGATGCTAGGTGAGACTCGCTAGTATACTAAATGAATATTTTAATGTAAATTAAAGAATTAGGAGATGATACTAAACTTTAGCGACCGATAAATTATAATCATTAATAAAATAAAATTAAAATACTTGATTTACATTTAGTTCTTGAGCTGCAAAAAAAGATGTTGACCTTACGAGTCAAGTGATGTTCGAGCATAATTATTGTGGCCATACGTCTTGTTTTGAATGGGACAGTCTCGATATTCGATAGTTTATCTCGAAAGTTTCTTTCGAAATACAAAACAGTACCATATACAGACCTATTTTTAGAAATATATTGGAGCAAATACCTCATTACCAAGATAAAAGGCTTATAATTAATATGGCATCGTTGAGATCTGCCTGCTACATTGATTGATTTTTACTTTTTTTTATTGTGGACATCCGAAAGACCCGATGTCCGTTTTAAGTAACAAATAAAGTGGTCACTCTAAGTATAAAACAAATAAAAATCAGCAAGCAAGTTAAATTTGGCAAGGATAGAGTTGGGCAGTCGCAGTAGTCGCAACCTTGGTGCTGTGTGCTCCGTGCTCGGGAGCCAGCATTGCGCAACATCAGGTCAAGGCTGGGAAGGCGCCGCCCTCAATTTTGGCGATAAAAAATTTCCTACGCATATCCAATGTAAATTATCCTCCTCGTGGTATGAATTCAAGCGAAACTGCTATTACGTAGTGATCATTATGAACAGAAAAAGAGATGAACTCTTTTAAGCTTGACTGCGGAAAAAGTTGCATTTAATTATAAGAAAATTGTATATCATTTAAATTTATTTGCTTAATAGATATAACATTTAATGTAATCACTGATTATAAATAGTAAACGAATTATTTTCTAAAATGATGATTATGATTAGAACTTGTGGCTAATAATAATTTATTTGTTTGCAACGCCGACCGATATGTATGACTTCGTTCTGTTCCGCGAAAATGCATCGGCATATGTAATCTTATCTAAAATCAATTAGATCTTATATTTCAAATATTTGAATAAAATCTGCAAAATACATATCAAGTCTTGTCACATTTTTCCCGAAGTTTCACTAAAAGCTAACTTTTTACATTGCTATTAGACTTATTAACCTCCGAAGCACAAGCGCTCAATCGCACCACTACCTCGGAGGCCATAAATTTTAAAATGTTAATGTTATTACTAAATTAGACTGTATAATTTTGTCTGGGACAAATATAATGCAGACATATGCTAATATTATTAAACTATTCTTTTTACTATCTGGACTGTGTAACCTCTTAAAATTTCGAACAATAAAGTCGTTTTTGTCGTAAACATAAGGAAAAATGGTCATATTTAATGGATTGGTACAAAATGATTTTAGCGTACGCGAGAAAACAACAAGGAGTAACTTTTTAATAATATTATAGTCCTTGGTGGTATCCTGAATTGATCCTGAGTTGCTGAACAAAGGGTACACCGAAACCGTAGCATTCTCTATTGATTCCTCTTTTATCTAGTGTCCGACCAAAGGTCGATTTCTGGCCGAAGCCGAAGCCGATTAATCGTCAATCGCCACAACCTTCGGCCGATGCCGAAGCCGAAGATTGAAAAGTTCTAAATAAATTATTATTAAGGTTAACTAAATGCTATAATTAATAATAAAATTGATTTTAAAGCTTTAAAATTGAGGGTATTTTGTATATTACACACTGTATAATATAGAAAAATAATTTTATCCGTATACAAATACAAATTTATGATTTCCAAATTAATTCCTACAGAAGTTAATCGAGAAATAATAAATTGCTACGTAAATGTTTGTAAAAAATAAATTATTAGTAGAGGTTGTACGACTACGCCTTAGGTATGGAAGTGATTTTTTTTTAATTTCTGTGATAATATAATTATTTTATTTTATTTTCATGATTCAAATGAATAATTTTTATTTTATGCTCGTGATCAATTATTTCGGAATTCAGAACATTACTCAAAAACTAAGTATGCAGTCTCTTGAAGCTGCAAAAACATAAGTGTTCTAAATGAATATAATCATAATATGTAGGAAATCTAACAAATATAAGTTCTTTATTTTTTTAAATATAGAATAATTTGAGGTTACAATGTATTTTGGACAACTGAGTAATTCTTACATAATATTTATAACTGAGACTCTTTTTTACTAAACTAAAAAAAAATGAATAATAACAAATCGAGCTTGTCGGTTAACATGATACATTTACTATCTTGAAAAATGCAATTCTAAAAAATACTTTTATTTATAGCAAGCTACCGGGGTCAACTCGTACCTTAATTTGGTTCATGATATTATATGCACTTTGCTGAGTAACATAAGTTGATTACTCTAAACATTATAGATGCTTGAGATGCTTAACATTTACAAAAAGAAAAAGGAAAAATACTTACCTATATTTTTAGCACGTTGCATTATTCAGAGATTCTGCTGCTTTAGCTTAGTTTAGATAAAATATCCTATTTTTACCCTTCAAAATGAAGTCCCAAAAATTTCGAAAAAAATAACAGTATTTAAATCTTTAAATTAAAAGAGACGGAAACGAGTTAATTAAAAAATTAAATTTGATTAATTTTACTTCTTCGGCCTTAGGGCAGAGCCCCTTAAAGACAAAGTAAAATTAAAAATAGGTCGGCGACCATTTTTTTAATTTTCAAACGATTTTATATAAAATGACTTAAAGGAAATAATCCGAAAACCAAATAATTACATGAAAAGTTCGTAAATTGTTTGTTACCGATGTTAATGTATGGGAACAATAATTTTCTAACGGAAAAATTTTCCCTTAATTCTAATTGCATCGAACCCTTAGTATGGAGACTCATTCTCTTGCCAAATTATTCTTGAATATAATTCCTTTCATATATTTTATTGTGATGATGTACGACTAATCGGTACATTACTTATAAAACGTAAAAGTAATGTTTAATTAAATGCGTGTGCAATCTTGTT
>JAOPUB010000004.1:1835744-1847420 GCA_027564055.1 Neptis clinioides
GTATGTGTTGCCAGTCACGTGCGTGATACGGTCAGGATATTACTAGACATTACGATCTCTAACTATTCTGATAGGAACCCAGCGCAGTGGACTTGCGACCAAGCGTGTAGATTCAGAAGGATCCTTTCGTTATAACAACGCTCTCCTCCATCGTCCAAGTACTCTGTCCAACATCTCTGATTACACAGTGTTTATAAACTACAATTAATTGAAAGCTTTAAAATCAATTTTATTATTAATCATAACTTGTAGTTAACCTAAATAAAGTACAAAGGTGTTATTTTAACATTACAAACAGAAGTAAATTTAATTTATATGTATTGAGAGTCATTGTAGCCAGGGAGGGTTGTCCTGAAATAAATAATTGTATTTCTTTAAAAAATATATTTAGGAAAAAATGTAGTCATAGTCATTATGTACATTAAATATTTAAATCATTAAAAAATATTTATGTCTTCTTACACAATATAGATAACATTTGGACGGATTCTTGAGTATATTTTTAATCTAATTACTTAAACTATATAAAAAACACATCAAATGATTCAGGTGACAGATCTATCAGTACAGAACTGAATTTTTTAATATCTGATTAAAAATATTTCAGTTTTTGTTGTACGATTAAATTATATAAAAATTTATTTGCAAAAAAAGTGCAAAAATATGTCATTACTTTTATAAAATATTTGTGGTGTATACATATTTAGTTCCTTCGTTCGTTCCTTAGCATTAAATCGAATAAGATTTTTTTTAATTCAATAGATTAATGTTTAAAATTATGAAGAATCCCAATAATATGCCAAGTACTGGTTTGTTCATTTCACTTCCACTCTGTAATAAAAACATTGCTGTTAATTAAAATACATATAAAAACGTCTTTCATTAATTACTAATTCTATTAACAGCTAAAATATAACAAATAACATATTGGTATGATATATATTTGAATAAATGAAATAATTAAAAAAAAAAAATAAAGTAATTGAAAAACTTTCAACCAATGTATAATTTTTAAACCCTTCAGAACTTCAATACAATATAAGTGCAAAGTTTGTTACTCAACATAGTTGTAGATAAATAAGTATTTTTTTATGTAATGACCTTTTTTCTTTTGACTAAGTAATTTATTGTGTATGTGGAAACTCAGCTATCAACATCTAAACTGTAGAAACACAAGTAAATTATTGTATACCTCTAACAGGCTAAGTTTAGCTTTCTCGATTCCATAACAAAAACTTGTTATGGATTTTGTACGAGAAAAACCTGTATGAAATTATGTGTGAATTTCTTATTTTTAATAATTTCAAGTAAATTGTAAATATTTATATCATCTCATGTTTATTTAGAATAAACTATTTTTGGGAGCATTAATTAGTGTGATGGTTCAGATATCTCAATATTGATTTTGACTGAGTTACTGTCACTTATTTTAAGTGGGATAAATTCTAATTAGACATTGTCAGAAAGCAAAATAATAAGATAAGACTAGTTCATTTTGTAAAAAATACTTACTATAATATAGTAGTTGCATCTATCGCCTTGACAGCAATCTGAACAAACCCAGTCTTGATACCAAATGTGGGTGCAAAGTGGCATGTTACGCTGTCTTGTTGTTGCACATTCTGTTTTATTAGAACACTTCTTTGATATGTAATATTGCTTTTTAGCACCTTGTGACCAATAAGGTGCTGTTCCCCACTTTATTTCGGTTAAACAGACATCTTGATTGTATTCACAAGTTTTTATAGTCTTCACGCATTTTTCATTGTTATCTTCTTGTGAATCACACACATAACATTCAAGACATTTTGCTGTAAAGAAAATATTAAAAAAAAGTTGTTTTATTTATAAAGATTCTAAAGTTTTCATTCAAATCATAAGGAATTACCTCTGTTAAAATATGTAAACAATAGAAATGCTAGTATATACAGTTTAATGTACGTAGTCATAATTGCACTTGACTTCTATAGCAGTCCGATTTAATCCTGTTTATTATTAGAATCAGACGATAATAATAAGACTTATAAATTCATTTCTTAAAAATAAATATTACAACAATAAATAATAACCAAAAACGGTTATTGGGTGTGGCAGTGTTGCCAAGTATTTTACCTGAATCAAAGATACAAATTTCTCCAAACGGTTATAAGGTTTTTACTTTGCCCTATATAAATTACTTTTCTAACTCTAATTGAGTTTTCTAATGTTAAAATAAAATTAAGAAATGATCATTGAAAACTTACGGTATGAGTCGTTTGATAGAATCGATTCAGTACATTCAATTCTTATTTATATTTTATCTTACTTTAATTATCTAAGTTTGATAGACTTTTTATAAATTAGTTTTGTTCTTTCTCCTAATTTTCACTTCTAACGGTGTTGATAAGTTATTTTAGTAGATCTTAGAAAACCTATACTGCTGGTCATAATTTCCCATTTGAAAATCATCCCTTTAGGCAGATTTGCCCATTTCAAGTTTCCGTGATATGTGGCAAAGAAAACTTATTATATAATCTTTAGTGGAAAATGGCAATACTTATATATTATCTCTGGGCAGTGCCAGTGGGCAATACCAAATTATTTTGAACGTTATCCATAATTGTATATTTAATCTTTGTACATAATTATTATTTCATACCGTAAAAACTATTTTCATGTGAAAAAATAAATAACTTAAAACTTCTGTTTAAAGTGAAATTCGGACAGATTGTTGTTAATTAATATTTCCACGATACCTCCTAAAAATTAAAATTCAAGAGCAAGTTGTATATTTCGTTGTACAAAATTGGCGGGAAAATAAGTGTCTCAAGGAACATCAATTATATATAATATATATATATTTATTCTAATTTCTAATTAAACTTCTTGAACAGAATGGATAAGAGAAAAAAATTTAGCGGCCCACCACTGAAAAAGTTTAAATCAAACGACGATGATGATGATGAGAATGAAATGCCCTGTAGCTTTGAAGATCAACTGGCTGGTATGGAATGTGAATTTGACTCTCCCGAAGTCTTTGGGGAAGGACCGGAAAATCAGGCAACAAATATGAAATGGTCTCGTCCAGATCCGCCTGATCTGGATCCGAGTAAGGATACATTAATCTTTCAACAGATAGATATTGATCATTACAATGGGCAGCCATTCCAAGGCATGCCTGGATCTCAATTGGGCCCTGTGCCCATTATGAGAATGTATGGTGTCACTATGGATGGAAATTCAGTATGCTGCCATGTCCATGGGTTTACCCCCTATTTTTTTGTTACTGTTCCTCCTAATTTTAATGAATCTTCTTGTCATGATCTTAAGACAAATTTAAACAAAGCTATTCTTGAAGATCTTCGTTCTAATAAAGACAATATCAGGGAAAGTGTGTTAGAAGTTAAATTAGTAAAGGCAAAATCAATTATGTATTACAAAGGTGACAATGAAATAACTTTTGCAAGAGTTTCAGTTGCATTACCAAAGTTAATAGCACCTGCAAAAAGACTTATTGAAAGGCAGCCACCTTCATTTGGACTGACAGATCCATTATTTTATGAAAGTAACATTGATTTTGATATTAGATTTATGGTTGACACATCTGTTGTTGGTTGTAGCTGGATTGAATTACCAGAAGGAAAATGGTCATTAAGATCAAAAAATAGTCACGTTAAGCCAGAAACAAGATGTCAAATTGAAGTAGATGTTGCATGGAATACATTTATTGCTCATCAACCTGAAGGTGAGTGGCTTAAAGTGGCACCTTTCCGCATTTTAAGTTTCGATATTGAGTGTGCTGGAAGAAAAGGAGTTTTTCCAGAACCAGACAAGGATCCAGTTATACAGATTGCAACTATGGTTATTAGGCAAGGAGAGCCTGAACCATATTTGAGAAATGTATTTACATTAAATACATGTGCACCAATTGTAGGCTCACAAGTATTAAGTTTCCAGTCGGAATCAGAAATGTTAAATAATTGGTCTGATTTCTTTCGTGAAATAGATCCAGATATAATAACGGGATATAACATTAATAATTTTGATTGGCCTTATCTAATAAACCGAGCCAAACATCTAAAAGTGAACTATTTCAATTTTTTGGGAAGAATTACAAATGTACAATCTGTTATTAAAGATTCTGTTTTGCAGTCAAAACAAATGGGTAGACGAGAAAATAAAAGCATTAACTTTGAAGGAAGAGTTCCCTTTGATTTATTACTTGTCCTTGTGAGAGATTATAAGTTAAGATCTTATACCTTAAATGCTGTTAGTTACCATTTTTTGCATGAGCAAAAGGAAGATGTTCATCACAGTATAATTACAGACTTACAAAATGAAAATGAACAAACTAGGAGAAGATTAGCCATGTATTGCTTAAAAGATGCATACCTGCCACTGAAACTGTTAAATAAATTAATGTGCATTATCAACTATATGGAAATGGCCAGAGTGACAGGGGTTCCCTTGTTATGCTTACTAACGCGAGGACAGCAAATAAAAGTTGTCAGTCAGTTACTACGAAAGGCAAAAGAAGCTGGGTACCTGATGCCAGCTTATCATGGTCAAGGTTCAGATGATCAATTTGAAGGTGCCACTGTCATAGAACCAAAAAAGGGATATTATGCAGATCCTATATCAACTTTAGATTTTGCATCCCTGTATCCAAGTATCATGATGGCTCATAACTTATGTTACACTACTTTAATACCTCCTAATATTAAAAATGATCTCAATATAAATTCTTCTGACATAACAGTAACACCATTAAATAATATGTTTGTTAAAGCAAATGTAAGAAAAGGATTATTGCCTGAAATTTTGGAATCCTTATTAGCAGCTAGGAAAAAGGCTAAAGCAGATTTAAAAGAAGAAACAGATCCATTAAAGCGCTCTGTTCTTGATGGTCGACAATTAGCCTTAAAAATAAGTGCTAATTCAGTTTATGGATTTACTGGAGCTCAGGTAGGAAAACTGCCGTGCTTAGAAATTTCTGGAAGTGTAACTGCATATGGAAGAACTATGATAGAATTCACTAAATCAGAAGTGGAAAAAAAATATACAAAGTCTAATGGTTATAAGGAAGATGCCATTGTTATTTATGGAGATACTGATTCTGTAATGGTTAAGTTTGGAGTTAAAACTTTAGAAGAGAGTATGGCATTAGGTAAAGAAGCTGCTGAGTTTGTAACATCAAAATTTGTAAAACCTATAAAGCTTGAATTTGAAAAGGTTTACTATCCATATTTACTTATTAATAAAAAGAGGTATGCTGGACTCTACTTTACGAAACCAGAGAAATATGATAAAATGGATTGTAAAGGCATAGAAACTGTAAGAAGAGATAACTGTCCTCTTGTTTCAAATATGATGAGTACATGCCTACAAAAATTATTAATCGACCGTGACCCTGATGGAGCTGTTAAATATGCTAAACAAATAATATCTGATCTTTTATGCAATCGCATTGATATATCTCAACTAGTAGTGACCAAGGAATTGACCAAGAATGATTACGCCGCCAAGCAAGCACATGTTGAGCTAGCAAAAAGGATGAAAAAACGTGATGCTGGTACAGCCCCCAAACTTGGTGATAGGGTGCCATATGTACTTTGTTGTGCAGCAAAAAATACACCTGCATACATGAAAGCCGAAGATCCAATCTATGTTTTAGAAAACAGTGTCCCTATTGATTTTAATTACTATTTGGAGAATCAATTGTCAAAACCACTATTGAGGATTTTTGAGCCTATACTAGGAGAGAAGGCAGAATCTTTGCTTCTTAAAGGAGAACATACACGAACTAAGGCAATGGTAACATCCAAAGTTGGTGCATTAGCTGCATTTACTAAAAAGAAAGAGAAGTGTATTGGGTGTAAAACAGTGATGCCTGATGGTACCACAAAAGCCTTGTGCAGCCATTGCTTAAAAAAAGAAGGTCAATTATATATAACAGAAATATTCAAAGTGAGGCAACTTGAAGAAAAGTTCTCTAGGCTTTGGACTGAATGCCAAAGATGTCAGGGAAGTCTTCACGAAGAAGTTCTTTGCACAAATAGAGATTGTACAATTTTTTATATGAGAAAAAAAGTGGGTATGGAACTTGATGCACAGGAAAAAACAGTGTTGAGGTTTGGAGAGCCTATCTGGTAATTGTTTATTAATTGTTGAAAATATTAATGTTATTATTAAAATAAATTTCATTGTAATTTATTTAAATTTTATTTTCCACAAAAGTACAAATTCTGTAATACTGTAAGTGGAATGAATTTCAATCTTACAAATAGGAATGTTCGTCTTCTTCAACCTAAATGATTTTTTAATATACAGATCTAGTAACAAATAATTTATATCACATTAGAATAGCATATCTTCATTATATTATGTATAATGTCAATGAAATATTTTATCACAGAAAAAAAATAGCAGTATCTAACTTTATAATATTTAGAGTACAATATTGTAGTATTTTAATAATATTTTTTATAACAATACAATTAAATAATCAATTTAAATTAAAAAAAAACAGACATTCTTTATGGTATTTACAAGCCTAATAAAAACTATACGATAGACATAATTTTAAGTACAATACATATATTTATGTCAGAGAAACTTTGACTCATCTATTTTCTTGAGACACAGATCGACTTACACTAACTTTAGGGTTTTTATTTGAGTTATTTTTGTTAGATATACTATTTTTAGACATAGGTAAGTTAGGGAATGGCATTTCATAGACAAGTGAAGTGGGTCCAGCATTATTAGTCAATTTCATAATGTCTTCAAGAGTTCTTATAAATGTGTCGCATG
This sequence comes from Neptis clinioides, assembly GCA_027564055.1. Classification (NCBI taxonomy): domain Eukaryota; kingdom Metazoa; phylum Arthropoda; class Insecta; order Lepidoptera; family Nymphalidae; genus Neptis; species Neptis clinioides. The sequence goes on from JAOPUB010000004.1 coordinate 1,842,537, forward strand.
TTGCAGATAATAGACTAGATGCATCTTCAATTTTCTGAAATAATACATCATATAAAAATATAAGTAAAGTTATCTGAATTTAGTAATTTGTTTTGAGTTTAGGCTGAGTTGTATTATTTTACCTGTATCTCTGGTCCTCCATCAGCTGTAGCTGCACTCTTGACTGCATGTACTTGCTGCATCAATAAGTCACAGTATAAATGTAATTCTGATTTTTTATGAGTTAGGGAGTCCTCCTGGGCAATACCTTAAATATAAAAAACAAGTAAAGACACCTTACTAATAAAATGATGTTTAATTAACTCTTGATTTAAAAAAGATAAACCTTTTAAATCAATGATTGAGTCAACACAGGCTTTTGCACTGCCCAATGCAACAAGCCATTTTTGTCTATCCTGTGGTGATGGAGCCCTCAAATACATGTGCTGCTGTCCAGGTATAACTAAATCTAATCTAGTGTTGTCGATGTTGTTCACTGTAAAATAATTTATATTTAAAAACTACAACACTAGCCAACCTATGCTACCTTTATATGGGAGCAATTAACCAGATATATTTAGGTTACATTTTACATATAAATTCCAACATAAATATTTTTTACAAACATGACAAACTCCTATCAAACAAAACAAACATTCATCTCTATATTTAAGATTATTATTAATTCTTTAAATCAATATATTTTTGATCAATTTTATATATAACTTTATCTTATTTATGTAGCCGTACACTGAAGGAATCAGCCTTATGTTGTCCCATGTATATGTATATGTTCCAAGTCTTATTAAAATCAGTTTAGTGATTGAGTGTAACAGATGAGGTTTACTTATACTTATACCCATATATATTTTAAATTAGGATTGTAAATTATTAGTTTATATATTATATATACCATTTATCTGACAGACAGATACTTTGACTGAACCCTTGCATCCTTGGTTTACTTCTTCCTGGGACTTATAATATGATAATATTCCATTCTCTAAAACGAACCATCTGGTTTGCCAACCTGGAACCACACATTGCAATTCAGCAATATAATATTCAATAAGCGTTCATAGATCTAATAAACTTTCACTAAATGTTTACCGTTCCAATAGTTTGTCCATTTCCACAGAATTCCTTCCATAAGGTTTGTTGTTCTTTTTTGCCTTAATTTTGATTAAAATATAAGAATCTGAATATTATTTTTGCTACAAATTTTGAAAACTTACAAATGTTTAAAATCTTTATACGTCAATTGTCATAAACGACATATGTCAATTATGTCATTGATTATTACGTATACTTGTAGTGTTACCAATGCTAGAGGTATTTACTCAATTTTCAGGAATCGCAGATAAGTCTCTAATATCCCTTTACTAATTCAAATAATGATTAGAGACTTTGAAAAATACTTTTTCCACACTCCGATTTACAAAAAAAATTTTAGACCCGAATAAGTTATTCACTTTACTTAGATTTATCAAAAATGTTGCTAAATAAAAATATTTAGACGATTCCGGCAGTTAACAATATTTTATACGCTTGTTATTATTGTGCGATCCAGTTATAATAATATTACTAATATTATTATAACTGGTTCGCACACTAGTTCAACCAGTCTTTAATACACTACACAATACCAATATATTCCTATATGAATCGAGCCTCCGTGTATACTAAACACAATTATAACCTATAAGCGTCCTATTGGACCTCCAGATACATAATAATATACGATTATATAGAGCGAAGTTATAAACCATTATTAAAATATATTTAATATTACATTATACATTACATCGATATTTTATTGTATGTTAATGCAGGTTATAAAGTATCTGTGTGCTAAATATCATTGAAATCCGGTTAGCCGTTTTCACGTGGTTGAGTATCAAACATCCATTCATTTAAACATCCAAATTTCAATTTTATCATATTTGTAAGGTTATTTCAATTTCTAAAGAAAGTATTTTAACAAAAAAATTAAAATAATAATTAAGAAAGTTAATATAGACTTCAATATAGTCTAAAATATTATTAATTGGCCGATGATTCTAACACGAGGTGATCGTTGATGATTGTACTTGCTAAGTAACACTGGGAAATTACTTTTGTGAAAACAGCTAATTGAGAGTCGGTAACACTGTTTGCCTGATACCACAAGAAAAAAAGCTTTGTTGTCTTGAAATAAAGAACTTATTGTAAGCTACCACGATAAATGAGAGTGGCTTGAATAGGATAGTATAAGAGTGAACGTGAGTAAAATGGGGGATATTATTATAGTCATAGCAACATTACTGATATATTAGATTTAAATGAAATCTGGTTAAGAAGAAATTATATTTATTAAAATATGTGCGAAATCTGGAGTATCCCTTAGCTATTGAAAATTGCTTCTTAAGTTTAAACATAAATTAATAATTGGCGTTATAATGACATGTTATTCCGGTCGTAGGCTAACAGGCTGAATATTGGCGACATGATTGAGACGGTTTCGATAGGTTTTCAGAAATTGTTTATCTGCTAATGACTATGCTGTCTGCGGTATAAAGTAGTTAGTCATTTACCGCCTACACTAGTCTACCACTAAATATAAATCTCGAGTTTAAAGTGTTATTGTTCTTTATAATTACTAAAATAAGTATTTATGATTAATTGTAATAAATATTTTAGTAATATTATGATGATAACGCGTACCTCTTATAAAGTTCTCATTTTAATTATTTGGTTAAAATTGTACATTGTCAAGTTATTTCCTTTCCATCATTAGCTACAGTGACAGGAGAAGTATTTGTAGAAAGATACATTAAAAATAAAGTTTCTTAATGCCAATTACAAGTTCTCACACATACATATCTGAGTTACCAAAAACACTTAAATACATTTTTTTAAATTAATTTAAAAATTAAGAAAATATAGTAGTAGTAGTAGTATATAGCAATGTAAAAAGTTGATATATATCACAGCATACACATTTTACGCATATAGGTAAGTATGTTAATATGTAACGTATCTAATATTATAATGATTTAAATAAAGAAATAGTAGTTACTCTGGATAGAACGTATATACGTTGAATACCATAAATCGCTCATCTCTGCGACATTTGTCTTGGAATTGATAATTGAATAAAGTCATTCATTATCAAAGAGAAGATATATAATAAAACTGAGCGTACAAGCGCTTCGATTGTGTTGTTTTACGAGTTCGACCAGCTGCATCTACTATCTTTATTAGTTGCAATGACCACAGATGTAAGATAAAAGTATCCATTGACCCGGGTAAAGTCATAGGGGAGAAATGTCCAATCGGAATATTTAACGAGAATACGCTGCTAATGTCACAAGTTTAACTGAGGAGTGATTATGAGAAAGCTTCATTACATATACTAGCGACCCGCTCATGTATCCCACCATACATTGTTTTTGATAAATGTCAAAAAGGGATTAGGCAGTGTTTTCAGTGACTTTTTCCCAATTATCGTCATACTTGTCGACCGGCCCCGGCTTCGCTCTGGTGCAATTTATCACATTTAAGTTTTAATATATTGTTGCTAAATAAAAATAATCCCACGGGACCTCTAATTTATTGCTGTATAAAAAATAGCTTTTTTTAAAAATAAAGGTTATGAAGTATCTGTTTAACAAATTTCATTGATATTCATTCAGTCGTTGTTACTTCTTTGTTTATCTATCTTTATTGTACACACAAAGCCAAATATAGTTAAAGAAATACAGATCATTTAAAAACAATAGTGTACAAAAGGCGGACTTATTCCTATATGGAATCTCTTCCAGCCAACCTTTGACTAACTGAAAGAAACTTAAACTTGTTACATGTCTAGACTGTAAATGTATAAACCTTCACATTTATATTATTAATAAGATATTATGCTTTTAATCAACTTATACAAAACCTTAATAAATTATATATGATACATATATAATTATGTACATGTTGGTGAAAAGCATATAAAACTCCGTTCAGTAGTTCTTTAGTATATCGCGAACAGACATACGCAGCGTGATAAATGCTGTATTTGTATTTTATGACAGGATGTCGGAGGTAAACAAGGCATTGACGCAGGTGAGTGAGTCGATTGCAATGTGGCTATCTTATCTAGGGAATGCGCTGTGCCTCGTACAACTCTGCAGGTTACCACTTAAAAGTGTCATGACAAAGGGAAGCCATTGAAACTTTTTTAGTGTCCAAAATCAATATCGCTTATCTTATTCTCTTTGTGTATTTAACGGTCGCGCCTCAAAGGATCTTCTGACTCATTAATCGCTTGGCTTAAGATCATTTTGTTACATCGTAAATTATTGATTTTACATTGCATAACGGTGAATATAAAGATATTTTTAAATTGCAAATGTGTTTTAATTTTATCGTAAGTATTAATATCAGGAGAACACTTTGTAACACACCACGTTCTCTGTATTTTGGGGCTTGGTGGATACAGGAATTATGAAGATTCTTTGTGCTTGCATCTACCGTTCGCATACTTGAGATAGTAATATAAGTAGGCCAATAGCATATCTTAGCGAGACGGCTGACACGGCTCTGCAGAAGTACTGAACACTATTTTTTTTTGCCATAGGGTCGCAGCAAGTGATTAAGCATACTGACACTTTATTGTTGAAAGTGTTGGAAAAGCCTGTTTAATCACTTGCTGTTGCTGATAATCATGTTTCAACCAATTTACATAAAACTTAAAAAATTGCGCACTTAAACCTTCATTATGAATCATTTTGTCTATTCCTGAAAACTGTTTGAATATTACTGGTTGTCCCTTATAAGATATTTTACAAAAAATATAGATTTCAATCAGCGAAGAATTACCAATTCGGTTCGGTATTTATTGAGCCTATTAGTCACAAGGAAACCAAAATCTTTCCA
>JAOPUB010000004.1:1870379-1881436 GCA_027564055.1 Neptis clinioides
CCCGCACTGGACCAGCGTGGTGGACTATGGCCTAACCCGAGGGGCGTCCCATTCTGAGGAGGGAGACACAGCTCAACAGTGGGCCATCGAAAGGTTGTGATGAATGATTATAAATTAAAAGTATAATTTATTATTTAGTTTTGATCACAGATAGCATATTTTTGTTAAAAATTAGTGTATTGACTAAATATGTAGAAATAATAAATTGACAAGATAGAGATTAAATTATTGTGTGTGAAAATCTAGTACATTTTTTCCAATCACGGGTCATTAATAACCCGGATCTTTAGAAGGTTAGTGTAATGACTAAATCTGTAGATTATTAACAAGATGCTAATCCACTTATTGTGTGTGAAAACCTAGTACATTTTCTCCTATTATGGGTCAATATTGACCCAGACCTATGGAAAGCGTGCACGGAGCCGTAGCCAATGCGTACTATTTTGCAATAATATATTGAGGATTAAATGTTTTTTTATAAAGTCTAAGTATTATACGTGGTAGTCCAAACGGAGCTGGGTAAGGTCGACTAGTAAAAATATAAATTATATTTATTTTCTAAAAATATGATACATATAGTATGGATATGGGTTCGCGTCGCAGCCCGTACCGTACACGACAACCCACCGGGGAGCAATTAAGTGTTGTTTTACAATCACTGGCAGCCTGCCTAACGAGAAACGCTGAACGAAACGTGTTTGTATTCTGTGTTATGGATAAATACTGTAAAACTGGGGATAATAGACGAATTAGCCTATCCTTTTTTTTATTAGTCGAGAACATAAAATATGTCACACGACATCTTGAAACTAAAGTAAAAAAGCACAAATGAAACTTATTCTAAACTAACTGCAATGGTTAGGTCAGTACACAGATATACTCACATAACCACAGTATAAGTCTTGTCCGCATAAAATAATTTATATATTATATTAAAATAATTGATACTATGAAGATAAATTAAAATCCTGCTAATCTCTGAAACTGGACCCATTGGGACGTGATTGGCAATAGCAGATAGCTGAGGTTCTAAAGAGTAATTTAGGCATATTTTATTTTAGAAAAAAATATGAGTACCGCTAAAACATAATACACCGCAGCGAAACGAGGGCGGGCTAATATAAAAAATAGGCAAATTTACGTGTTGTTCTTCTTCTTATTTATTGAATTTCATAACATATTGTCTGATTTTAAAGATTGCAACATAAATCGAAACGACGTAAGTCGAGACATATTTTTTCATATGTTTACATGTAAAACTTAAAAGTTGGGTCCCACGCGGACTCAAAATTAATAAAAAAACTCAATTTATAACAAAGGACATACATACTTTATTATCAAAGGTAAGTTATTAAAATAATTATATACGTACTTATGAATTTGCTAATTATTTTTGCTATTTGTCCGTTATTAATTTTAATAATAATAATACAACTTTGATAATCAAAATATGTAATGAGAAATAATAAATTAAACTTAGTATCAATTCTGTTCTTTCTTCTTGCTGTCAAACAGGGACACTGAAAGAATGTACACATTTTGATATTAACATTATAACTTGACTTTGTCTAAGTTGAAAAGGACGTCGCTCACTCCTAACACAAGCATTCCAGCTTATTTACAAAAACACTGAAAGTTTGTAATCCTAACAGTTAGAAAAATATATATATGTTAACTATGGGAAGCGCTCAAATGTTTTTGTTTTGGAACGATATATTCAGATTCAAATGGTTTTTGATACATCTAAGTATTAAACAAGGTAAATTGCAGCCGGGTGAAGCCGGGCGGGCCGAATAGTAGATAATAAAATTTTCTTACGTAAAAAAGTAGTTTCACTACTAACATGTATCTACACTGTGCGAAAACACAAGAAAGACTGTCTCAAATCAATCGCACTAAAGATAAGATACTGTCGGGAAATTAAATAAAAGGGACTACCCGCTTTTAAATATATAAAAACTATATTTTGATGATATCTTAATCTTTCTTAATAGGTTTTTTGAGTATTAACGTCTAGATGTTTAGAAACTATGGTCGGAAAACTATTTTCATCATAGAAAAGCAAAACGCTGTTATTTAAAATGAAATTAAAAATTCGCATTCGCATTTGTATTCGTATTCGCGGGTAGTTCCTTGTATACACCTCCGTTTAGATATATAATCTTTGGTACGATAGATTAGAGCCAATCACGCTGTTGCTTTAGCGTAGTGAGTGTAGTGAATAAATATCATAGTGTCGTGGTTAAGGTTACTCGTTCTTCAGGTCTACGTAAGTTATATTTATTATAGAGAGTAGTTAGTGTTCCGGCAGCGGATTAAGGAGCGTTGTTGTAATATCTATATCTAACAGACAAGATAATGCCGACGCCGAAATGCTATTCCTTGTAATTTATAATTTAAGATTTTTTGGTTTCAGGGTGATTTCCACTGCCAAGTATAAACAATGATTAAAAAATGTCTATTCCTTTTGCTGACAAATAAATTGGAAATATTCCATAAGTGTAGTTAGTGTTTTCTTATTGTTATATTTAATCTTTGGGCAAATTCTGAAAAAGATTATGTCTTGTATCTATTGCCATAAATATTCAAATAATTATATAGATATGTGGATGAAAATTCCTTTTGCTCTTGTTTCGCTGGCAAGAGAATTATTAAATTGTACATTATAGCCAATAATTTAACAGATAATCTATGTATTTTAATTATGATGCACTGTTTTATGAACATGTTTTTATTCTGTCAACTTGAGTGTCACACCATATCAGAAGCAGGAGGACTTGGTTATCTAACATTAATATTCATTTTTACTTATCATCCTAATAGTAGATTTTCTGGAAATATTATCTCTTATGAGCTTATTGTTTCAAATACATATCTTTTTAACATATATAAATTATTTAAATTACTTTGAAAAAATTGTCAAATACCTAGTTGCTAAGTGCTAAAAATATTTTTTTTTCTTTAGATCATCATCAACAAGCACAATCAGCAGTGTTTCATCCGATAGCAGTGATGAACACAGAAAAAAGAAAAAACATAAGAAAAAATATAAAAAGTCAAAAAAATCTCGCAAGGAACATAAGAAAAGTAAAAAGTAATGGCTAATATTAAGTAAGATAGGTAATAAATTTTTATAGGATAATTTTATGAATGTGTTCAATGAATTTAATAAATTGATCTGTATTTTTGAATATGTGTTTTATTGCAATCTATTAAACTGAACCAATCACCCAAATAATAATAATAAAACTATGAATCAATTTTGAATAATGCAAATTTAATGTGATAATAAATAGGTCTATCAAGAATGTCTCTTCTTTTAAATTAGTATACTTTAGTTAAAATTCCACACAATTGACCTCCTTAGAAATTTAGAAAATTATAATACTTTTAGAAATACATTAATCATTAATTAGATATATAATAAGTAAAATAATAGAGATATAGTAAGTCTCTTTCTAAGTTATTTATAAAAAGGATAATATTTTAATTTATTGTCTGTATCCCTTAATTTGCTGAGGTTACCTTCGGTTTTTTAACACATCAAATGCAATAAAGTGGGGAGTTTGCGGTCGTAATGATGAGCGAGTAATGTTTCCTTTCCGGCCTGCATTAGGTAATGAACCGGAATTACTTTATTGAGGCTTTTCTTAAGTGTGAAATATATTATACGCCTTAATGTCGATTCACTTCCTGTTTCAAATTTGCATTAATTTTTTTACGGAACTGTAACAATAAATGGCTTTTGGGATACGATAAACTTTTACATATTATAAAGCAAAAAATAGCTTTGAACCGAAAGAGAGAATAGTTATAATGAAATACGATTAGTTACGAGATACTGGAAAAAAATATGTTTGTTTTTCTATATTGTTTTTATCTACCGTATCTCTAGGAAGAAATTTAAGATTAACCGAATAATAGAGTAAAGTAAACTAAAAAAGAGTCAGAAAGTAATTTAGGACTTTTTTAAATTTGGTGTTGTTTAGTTTGGCTAATGTTGTTTTCACTATAATTTTTAGAAAGTACAGTGTCCTAGCTTTTATATTAACATTTACACAGCCTATTCAATATTATTCGATGATGTCAAATATTCCCCTACAAGCAGAGCGCGAATTAATTTTCGCCACAATTACTCGCTCGTGTTACTAATTGAGACATCAAAGATTTACTCCGACTATACAGCGACGGTTGCTCTTTGTGACATTATTTTGTCCCTTTGAAACGCATATAGACACTATATATAATTAGAAATAACGAACAACCATTATACAGCTTTTAAAATTCTATATGCACATGGTTTAAATTTTTATAAAAATTCAAAGAAGTTCAAAAACTAACACACTATAAAGAATATCAATAATAATTCGTCCCGTTTGATATAATCATATTAGCAAATGTGATCTTATATCAGAATTTTAAGTTGTATTTATTTACAAAATTTTGAGGTATCGAGGTGCCAGTTGAGTTAATTATATTATTAATATTAGGTATAAAAGCAAAAGCTTGTACGTTTGGATGTTGCAAGTTTATTACTCAATCACCCAGAAACTAAACAAAATTTAATACCTATGCCTTATTTTCTAAATTAATATATTCAATGTTTCATAAACCTCCGTTAAATTAGTTACGAATAAACTTTAAAATAATCAAATTAATCAGGTTAGCATAAACAGTTTCTTAGTGTCGGTTTATGCCGGAGGCTACTTATTCTGTTCGACCGCAAATATGGGGTCACCCGATAATGCTTGCGCAATTACGCCGTATTACCAGCCCACTCCTCAAATACACTCTTGTTATACGATCAAATGTCTCAGACGTGACTGCCAATGTAGTCAATATAAATGCATTATCTACCATGTAAATTATCCACGAGCGACCGCTAGGCGCCTTTATCAAGGGCAATTGTAACGGTCGTGTTGAGTATAGGTATTTATAGAATATATTTTTTCAACCTAACAGAAATACAAACTGTTTCACTCAAAATTCCACTCAAAATTGCAAAGTCAGTGTCAGATCTCATGCATACAATTAAATTTATTTGTATTCTTGATTGAATATATCTGTATTCTTGACAGACAATGTCAAGAATACAGCAATATTCTACTTTGATGATAGAGTGTTCTATTATGAAGATTACCATGAAGAAGGTTAAAATTCATAAATTTATGTTTATTTTAGAAACAAAAGAGGTATTTATATTTTTAAACGTAAAAATCAGTTTTAAATACTACAGACTTAAAAGTCCTACTAATAAAGAAATGCAGTAGCCCTTGTAATTTATTAGGTAACTAAAAGCATGTTACAAAAGAAAGTGCAATCTGTTTAGACAGCTACGTCGTGGCTTTTGGAGAGCACTGTGAGATGCTCGCCCAAACAATCGATCGGCCGACGCACTACAATTTGCGTAGTGCAACTGGCAGCTCCTCCGGCAATTTATGTCCGTCGCCTTCGCCTGCCGTTACTCGGTAAACGCTACTGGAATATCATGTAGCCTGTGGTTGAGTTCCCAGTTTAAAACGCACAGTCCGGACGAGTGAGATACATGCTAATTATGGGTAATTTTCAAAATCGATCGTCGAGCTTTTGCAGTGTTGTGGCTTCCTGCGTTTCTGCGTTCTCGAGAATATGGGAGCTAAACATGTGATCATACATCTACACAAACGTAATATACTTTCAGAATACCGCACTTAGGTACTCATAATTCTACAAAAATGAAAAAATGAACTGAATTCGAATCGCCAACAAAGACATGTCATTTCATTTCGAGATGAGAAAGGGGTTTACACTAGCTACTATTTAATAACGTATCTCGGAAACAAACTTGATAGTTTGATCTGATGGGTAGTTGTGCTCTAACAAATGTAGTAGAGCGAATTATGGGGCGATCAATAGCTTCTAGATTGCATCTCAATAATGCTTGTTCGAACCACCGTCCGAGATAGCTAGCGAGCGTGCGCATCGCTACTATTTGCTCATTATGGCGCTATAAATATGTTTTTTTATTCTATTTTCAAAGTATTTCGCGGTAAGACGAAGCGTACCAAATGTGTTGTAGGTACTAATAATGTCTTCGGAAAGGATATTAGGTATGCGTCTCTGGTGCCGAGAGCTTATGTCGTGTGATAATTCAGATTACGATCTATATGTGACCAAAATTTCGTTCGGATCTTTTGAGGTATATAAATAGTACTCATCTATCCCACAGGATCTGTACATTTTATAAAAAGTATCCTATTTTCTAAGTCAGTCAGTCATGAAATTTGGCATACAAACATCTTAAATGCTTTCATGCTAATGGATCCTGCCGTTGTTTCAGTGTGCATACAAAGATAGAGACAGACAGACAGACAAAAATTCTGAAAAAAATCTGAAAAGAATAAAAAATAGAGGCTTGATCTCTTTTTTTCCTTCCTTTCCCATGTAAGTCAAGTCATAAGATCGCGAAATTACAACGTTGCGAATTCGTTGCTGTAACTATATGAGGTTTGAATAAAAATATCCTAATGCACAAAAATCTTAGCTGCATATGCTATTTTTAGGTGAGTTTAAAACCATTATCTCAAAGGTAATTTGTAGCTAAACAAGCTAGGTCTTGTCTGGGGGATATTTTCCGCTAGCCGGTTCGCTGGCGGCGGCGCGCGGCGGAGGACGCAGCCATTAATTAAAACTGTAATTTATCTCACTTAGACACCGTGTTACTCGCCCTAACGATACTTGTTCCACTGTTGTTTCCTTCTTGTCGTGAGAAATCATAAACTTTTCTCAACTTTATTTATACTTTCCTGCATATTTATGAATACATTTTATACCAACTTCCTTTAGAGCCTTTAGCTGCAGTTAATAATGTAATGTAATGCAAATATAATTAGCAGCAGATAATGGGTACTAAGTAAAATATAATCTTTTAAATATTTACATTATTAAATTAATCTTACATAATTACAAATATAAATATAAAGACTTAATTAAGTAAAAATAGTAGTAGAAAGTATTATTCACGAATTTAAATATTCGTCAAATGTATAAAAATATTTAAATAGACGACGTTTCTTTAATTTAATTTGATTGACTATAAACCACTCCAGGAGGACATAAATGCTATAAAACATTGGTGCATTAATAATAAAATGGATCTTAACGAACAAAAATGTACATAGATCATAATAGAATCCCAATTTCACATTAAGAATACTATATTAAAGGTTCATTCAGTATTGAGGGACTTGGTGTTCTGTTTGACTCCAAACTGAGCCTTGAACCACATTTAGGTCATGTCATATCAAAATAATCAAAAATGCTTTTATTTATTATTCGAGATTTTTTTTCCGAAATCCTGCTACAAAAATCATAATTTATATTGTATACGTCCGAGGCTTGCTAGAACACTGTGGTGTAGTACTTATGGTCTCCTACGTATAAAAGCCATTAAACACGAATTGAAAGAATTCAAAAAATATTTATGCGGCATCTTGCTTACTCGTGTGGATTGCATAATCAACTACTTACATATAAGGTAATAAACTTAAACATTTTAGCACGGACTGACAACTCGCAGAAAGCTATTAGACTTAGTTTTTCTTTATAAAGTTCATAGAAATAAAACAGACCTCCACCTTCAAATAATAAAAATTCGCGCCCCAGACCGCTTGCCTAGGTTTCCACGCAGAATTATTCATCAGCCTCTAGCCAGGGCAAATCTTAAAAATTTTAGTACTATTTCTTGGTTGTCAGAGACATACAATTCTGTTAGCGGAGACGTTGATTTATTTTATGATTCACACACACACAACTTAAAAGCATGTTAAAAAACCTCCAAAAGTTGTGCATCTAGTATTACTATAGATATAAAATTATTATTTGTGTACAAGTACCAAAGTTTTACGTTTAATAGTTTTAGTAAACCTTATAATAGTAATAATAAGTAAGTTTATACTTAGACCTAGAGACGGGTCGGCCATAATTAAGTTTTCAATGGAGCTGAAATGTGGTTCCAGTGCAAACAGCGGACGCCTAACTTGCAGTCACGAGTCCAGAGCACTTTGCTGTATATGCGACTATGGAACTGCGATCCGCTTAATTTAATATTCTGATGCTTTCTGAATAGAAGATTTCAATATGCTCTATATGGATCTATATTTCATAACATGAAATCATCTTCAATATGAAATTGCTTCTAATAAAATCTTCCATACAATTTTTTAACAATTTTCTATATTTTATTTAAGTAAAAACACTTAAAGCTTTGCTGAGATCTTTCAATGAAAATTAATTTTCCTGAGATGCAATAAAAAAAACATGCATTATTTTACAAAGTACGTTCTTTTTCTTTCGAAATATTTCCCTTTAACTCATATATCATTATATATTAGATAAAAGACTAAAAGTTTTACAAATTTGAAGTAATAAAAATCTCTGAATAATGTTCACTATGAGACTTTTAGCCTCAATAACACCCAATTTTATTGGTAAGCTAACCAACCCGCGTGATATGTGTATGATGCCCCACTCCTATGGGTCGCAGCTTGATGTTACATCTAAAGCCTTACTCGATAAATGGACCATCCAACTGAAAAATAATTTTTCAATTCAAAATAGTAGTTCCTGAGATTAGCGCGTTCAAACAAACAAACAAACTCTTCAGCTTTATAATATTAATAAAATTATATAATAGATCTAAATAAAATAAATAATTGTATGTTAAGTATTATAGCAAACTAATATCTGCAACAATTAACAAAATAACTTAGAATATACTTAGAACAGAATTAATTAAAGGACTCGTATATTTTATTCACTGTTTGTTGGGCCGAATTTACTGTGGGTGGCGGTAACAATAACATTCAGAGGTATTGTTTCCTGGCAACATTTCTCCTTTAATGTCTTGAGACAACTCTAAAACGCACCTGTGAGGTACTCCTCACCTATTGTTCGAGAAATACGCCATTAGAGTACTCTGTTGAGTGCCAGAAGGCTCAACAAAGCTATATCAACCTTGAATAGGACTTTTTATTTTTTTAGGAGATTTTCTGTAAAACTTACGATTCTTCTAAATAATCTAACATAACTTAGACATAATATAAGAATAAGGATAATATAAGGAAGATGAATGAAGATGTTTAGCGAAGGGCTGTTACTTTTAACCTCGCTTAACCTCGTTTCGCTCAACCTACCCATCCTCGCACTTTCGATGGAAACTCAACCTTAACAAGAAATAATAACACACTTTAACAATACTTTTGACAAGTAGTTTCTTTTATTTTGTTTTAAGTATTCCCACGTGGCAATATATATCACTACTTCGATGGATTTGAGCCAATTATCAAAAGGATCTCGGGCAGTGACTATTGAAAACATTTCAAAAATATTTAACACCCGAAACAGAAATTCCGTTTCTTTATTTATCTGCCCTGAGTTTAAAAAAATATTTTAATTTTTTTTTGTTCTTTCGTTTTGGTGAAATAAAATAAAGTCCAAAATATATGTGATGACGTCACGTATATACGGCGTGGTAAGGTACCTTTGCAGTATTTGTTATAGCAAAGATATATTACTATTTAACCATATATGTCAAACTATTTGGCGTATAGGTCCTTTTAGATTAAGTTAAATTTCAAAATTGATTATAGCCATTACCGGCCTTTATTTTTGAAAAAAATAAAGTTCGTGTCCATTTCTTATTCTTCTAGTTTCATAAAACAATTGTATTATAGTGGTTGCCCGTCGGCAGGAGTAGGAAGAAAATCCGGAACAACTATTAAGGATTTATTTCCTCAAATTTGGTTTAGTACTGGCCCGCGATCCTCTTAAAACGCCATGCGTTCCCACGGCGTCAGCAGTTAAAGTGTAACGGGAGCTAGATGGCTATGGCGCACGGTGCCAATGTGTTTAGGTTACGTAACAAACATAATAATATATGAAATGTTAAAAAAATTGAAATGTTTTCAATAAAGGACGTGCAAGTGTGGCGGCATGACTTTATTATGAGATTCATGTGCCTGATGAGTATAGCTCCCACCCATACATATTCCCTATAGACTAAACTACAAGAAGTTATGTTACGATCCATAAGCATATTAACCGAAATAAATTTTTATTACGTACGTCAGACTAAAACTTTCCAGACTGTAATGGGTACGCGTCTGTACTTTTCTTTAAGTTGTGTATTGTAAACAGAATTAATAAAGAAAATATATATTGCTAACTACATCGTTTATAAATTAGTACTCGCGGGTAGTTCCATTTGTATTGTTTCAATTACACCCCCCTTTAAGAAGTAAATCGTATATAGATTATAGTTTACTCGCAGTTATATAAAATATATTTTTCAGATTACAATTTTTTCACGTAATATTTTGGATCATTTATTGTATAACGATTCTTCTGAAGGCTTATTTATGAGAGAAAATTAATGGTCCTTAGACTGGTCGTTGGCACCATCTACTAGTTTACGATCTCCAGACTGCAAAAACGTGAGATTTATTTCTAAATTTCTTGTTCCGAAACAAAACTCGGTTGGTTTTGCCAAAAAGTATTTTTGTTAGTTATCTATAAATATTAGACAGCAAATGCCAAATGTGTCAGAGATAAGTTTAAAAATAAATAATGGGTGATTTTTTAAAAATGGTGCACTATTAATATTTTCAGTTAGACTTTTTAGAAAGAAAGAAAAAAATGTTTAGTCAAAATTATGAGCTAGGGATGATTATAAGATAGCAGATGATGCATGATCACCCTCTCTTGCTTACTCTTATATACAAAATAACATACGCGTTTCTCTAAGTCGTCTAAGTGGAGTTTAATAAAACAATTCGTTTTTTCTTTCTATCACTGCAACAATTTTTTTAATGAATATATATCCTCGGTACTGACTAAATGTAGGGCAATTGCCTTACTTCTTTGTTAGCATTATAACATACAATTTTTTATTATTAATATTAATATATTAATATTTTTTTATAATTAACAAAATATAGAAAATATAAATATATTTCTGCATTATGTTAATACCAAAAATATAAAATCAATAGAGATAAAGTTATGTGAAGATCCACATA
>JAOPUB010000004.1:1938331-1955950 GCA_027564055.1 Neptis clinioides
TGTCTGAAAATTGAGGGGGAGGTAGCTTAGAACCTGGAGAAAGACATAAGATACTTTTTATCACGTTCCCGTGGGACTAGACATAAAACCCGGTGTAACAAATGCAACTGATATGGAATAACAATACGCAGCTCAAAGCAATTTATCAGTAAAATAAACAGGCAACTGAAAGCTAACTAAAGATGTAGTCTATGGGTGATATATAATTTTACGTACGTTACGTATAATTTTACTTAAACATCCGAAGCGAAGCGCGGGCGGGTCGGCTAGTTGATATATATACTCAAGAAAACAATTTTTCTACTATTTAATTAAACAAAAGAATTTTACTTATATTCGATTAAACTTGCGTAGCATAACTCGGGATTGAAATTAGATTTACAGTACGAGGTCTATATTTTCAGATACTCAAATCAATACAAACAAAAAAGCTTTAAAAAAAATTTATTTAATAATAAAAAAAATTAACTCTACCATAAAGCCATAAATAAAAGTAATCAATTAAAGTGCATTTTGAACAAAAAATAAATAGGTGTACACAGCTTTTCCAGATTTTCAATATACCTATAGTCCAGAAGAAGAAAGAAGTAGTAAAGCTGATTCCAGTTGTATCACTTCGTTACACAGGTACGCACACGACAACAAATTTTTGTGGTAAATTTTAACTTTTTTTAGATTAATACGAATGATATAAATAAAATATTGATACAGTTTTAACAATTTCTTCGTATGTAGAGTAAGATAGTTTGAGCAAAATTTTAATTTTAAATAAAAACAGACATTAGACCGGTTACAAGGCTGACGATTTGATGTATCAAACATGTGGGTAGGAGTGTAAATAATGTTCTTGTTGTCTGATCCATGCTTCCTTGTGATATTAATGTAACGAATTAACAAATTATTCTTTAATGAATAGTTTCTCCTCACAATTTCTCTTCGTCAAAAGCAAAGCACAGAAATGAGTTGCTAGCGACATCTATTAATGAGTAGCTTAATCTTGAAGATTCTTACAAGAAATACGATTTATTATACTGTGTGATATTAGTTATAAAAATATGTATTGTAACATATAGGTCATTTACCTATAGGTCATTTACCTATAGGTCATTTACCTATAGGTCATTTACCTATAACAATATTTTTAAATTTTAGACAGTAAAACTGTAACATATTAGTTTGATTACACTTATTTGGTAATATTTAATTCTATAAAATAAGTTGTTTGACAACAATAATTATAACTATACAAATGACATACACAAATACCTATATAATTATTTTATTTTTCAAATTGCGCTGCGGTCAACAACAAACTATTAATTTTCCGGCAGTTTGATTTTGACAGGAATTGAAACGAAACTTTCTACTCGTTTGGTCTTTGTGTGGTGTACTTTCTTACTACTTTATTACATAATTGCCTTTAAAAACATTAAACGTGGTTTAACAAAGGCCCGTAGTACTGGCTTTGAGTGTATGAAAGCGTAGGAAGTAATTAGAGCGGCAGATGGCGCTGTACGTAACCACAAGTCTCCGACGAACACATATGCCGTATAAATAAATTTGTTATACCGCATTGTAAAGTGTTTTTATTTTCATACTTAGTAAAGGTTTATTACTTATAATCTTTATATTAATAAGCTGTATAAGATAGCTATCAGCTATCTTACGGTTCTAAAATCTATGTTTTTTTTATTGTAATACGTGAGTAGCTAATCAAGCAAGCTAATCAGCAAGTTTGATCGAAAATAAGTTAAATTCTTTTATTTTATTTTAACGTTACCCACGTACCATGAATTACCTTTTTTATAAAATCCTACATGAGGAAACTCTTGAATGTAAACATATTATTAAGGATTTAGGAGTAGGTACTCGACTGGAGTATTCGGCGATTATCTAAGCTTCCGCGATCATTACCAGATCGGTAAGTAAACCTTTAAAGAATCTTGGATTCATTTCTAGATCTTTAAAGAAGTTTAGAGATCCAATGTCTTTTGTCTTATTATTTAAGGCGTTAGTTCGTAGTGTATTGAAATTGTGCAGTAGTTTAGTCGCCATGCTATTATGTAGATTCACTCCGAAAAAATCGAAAGTGTTCAAAAAAATTTCGGTGCATTCTATTATACCGTCATGGCATGAACTGACAACTCACATGTTGTGAGCGTCGTTTTAAATCTCTCTTCGTTCATCGTTTAAGTAGGTTTCAAATCTCTCCACTCTATGATCGCCGTTCAACAACAGGATGTTATATCTATAGGATACTTAATACAAATATTGACTCTCTTATCTTACTATCTCAAATAAACATTGATATTAGATATCTACAATTCTCGTCCCCCTGAAAATTTGCTTTAAATGTAAAAAAAACTAAATAATACATCCTATTATAATCCGATAGTAAGAATGTGTTGACTTTATAACGAAATTATTGGATAATTTAATAGTCTATATATATTTAATTCTAAATACCTTTAATGTAGTTTAAACCAAGCCCGCGCTTTATTAAGTACTGTGCTAAGTAGTAAGTACTAGCCTTCCGATACATTTTTATATTTATATACTTGTTATATGTTTGCAAAATTATGTTATCGTGCTGTGCTCAGACGTTATTAGATTTCAATCAGATCTGTACTTTCTATAACTATATAGAAAAAGCTATTTAATATATATTATTGTTATCTGTTATGTTTGCCAAACAAATAAATAAAGTAACAATTTATAACAAGATAGTACACAATCTCTATTGCGATATATTTGTGTCACTATCAAACATCTACAAATATTATATATTTAGTCTATTATCTTTACAAAAAATCTACGCCAAATTAAAAACAAAATCAATGCATCATATCGATAAGGGCTCTACAAATAATAGAGCACAGTTACAATCAGTTGTACCTTTACAAATATGATTTGTTCAAATAACAAATAACAATACGTCTCTACTAATGTGACAAAATTACCTTCATTATTGATGGGAACATGAGATGAAATCGCTTTGTCAGTCATCGGCATCCACTAACAGCTGGTGACAAACATCTCGCGACCGCTCTGCCTATTCTCTATGCCTTTTTGACTTTGATTTATGTATTTTTTATGCTCCATTCACTCGTCACGGTTGCTATAAATATTACTACAATAAAAGTTATTAAATAAATTCGATTAACGACTTTAATTGTAGTGGGTAGATATTAAATTTGCTCACATAGTAGCGATTGCAGTAAAGGACGAAATGCTCTGAGTTCGAATTCGCTCAGATCGCTACATCATCGCTTAATAGTAGGGGACGCGGTTTTTATTTCATTTTCACAGTAATTTATTTTTGTATAGGCACAATAACGTTATTGTGCCGTTCGATTTTAAAGCAAATATGTACCAGTTTGAAGGGAGTGCCGGGGTTACGGTTCACACCCTCTTTAACTAGTATAATTAAATAAACTAAATATAAATAATCTTGCCATAATATGGTTTTGATAACGACTTCTTTTAAACATTAGAAAGTAAGAACACCAATTTTCCAAGAAAACTATATTATTTATTATTGGCAAATCATGAAACAATTTATGAATTAGTTAGGTATATCTTTCATTGTTTTTAAAACATTAAACATAAAGAAATATTTAATGATGAGTGAATTATAATATTTAATTTTAACTCATGTTCTTACATCGTAAATGAAGACCAATTTGGTGTTTCATATGAACAACTAAGTGTTGTTTTAGCAGATTACCTAAAATTTTTGCAAAAAAAGATAACCTACCTACTGCTTAAAAGAACTATAGAGCAGATAAGAAGCAATATATTTTGTTTACTTTTATCTTCAGTTTTATTTGAACTCAACTTCTATTGAAATGCAATACAAACCGATCTTTTACATCTAAGAAAGAAAATCAAAGAGATATTCCCATTTATCAAGTAATATAAATCTTTATATAACTCGAAGCATAATAAAATCTGCAACATTCCTTGGTAGGTGAAAATGATACAGACAATAGTTATTGGTTAATGTCGCGGCTTTGTGCTGTGTACTGCCGATGACAAAAGCTTCTCGCGGCAGTAGCTAACAATGCGGCGGCAAGCGAGAGGGCAATTTGTCAGAATCGACAATACTGCTCGACATATTGACCATTATTTATGGAGCTGTAAAATTCGGGTTTATTGCGGGAACGATTGAACACCGCATGTTACACGATGACAGTGCATATACTTTGTTGCTGTCTTACGAGCGATTGTTTGTTCTTTACTCTCTTTTGTTAAAATTAGCAAATTGCCTAAATGCATATTTCATGCTACTTATATATACTTCAACTGTATTAATTCTGAATATTATAAAGTGTGATGTATGTGATCAATGACAGAGGTGAATAGACAGGTAACTTGATAGGTTACATTGAGTTATATATCTGATTAGAATACTCTATCTGTAATTTATATTTACATGCAACCACGTTGAAAGGTAGGTTTATCAGACTTCAAAAATTCTTTCGAACAAGTTCCTGTAAGAAAAATATATCTATAAAAATTCTATTATTTAGTCTCACACAGAGTAACTAACCATGGGTTAATAAATGTAAAAATATTTAATGCTCCAAAAATACAATTGAATATTGTTATATTATACAAGAGCATTATTTTCATGTTTTAGTATACTGTGTAAGTAAAAAGCGTGACTAAATTAATACTTAAGGGGTTTATCGCAGAGCCTACGATCTGCGAGGCGGGCCGGTGCCGCCCTGACCTCCCCCTCAGCTGCCACCAGCACGTGTGTCAACAAAAACTGTTGCCGCATACTCGCTTCAGACTTCACTAACTTTTGTCCTTATATCCACACTCGCATGACACGCTATTACAAAATAATTTTTTACGAAGATGTTTGGCTCTTTTCGCGACAAGACGAGGCAGATTCTAATAACGGTCGTCGTTGTTAGCACACAATCTTAATGGATGATGGTACTTTGCAATTATTTTTCTTCAAGTAACACCTACCTTTCTATTTATAGGAACAGATAAAAAATTTAAACATTCCTGACCTAACAAAACATTAATGAGCAAAAGCTAGAATGTATTGGTTGGCCCCGTTCACTTTATTTTATGTAGTAATCTAGTACCTAGAATAGGTAGATTATAATCCAGTACTCGTCGTGTTGGGGACACTCAGACACATATAGAGAATAAACGTTTATGGTTTTATTACAAAACGATTACTTATAAACCTTGGTTTAAATTTTTATTATAAGTTATTTTTGAATTTGGTAAAAAAAAACGTCGTTTATCGATGCTGTATAAAAAATGTCATACAAAAAGTGGTAATCTAAAAACCACAAACCAACCGGGACTCCTCCAGTAAAAGTCGACAGATTTCACGCACCATTGGGAACTTTAGTGAAACCTCAGGAGTGCAGGTTACCTCGCGATGTTTTTGGGTAAACTTTTGTTTACATCGCAAGGAAACAAGTATAATTTATTTTTTTAATTTTTATAGCAAGTAAAATTTATTTTTTAATAACACACATAACTCAGAAAAGTTATCGGTGTGTACCCAGGATCGATTGGGATGTGCACATTATTATAATATGGCAATATTAATTTTATCAATTAAAGTTTATAAATTACCGAACTCGATAAAGAATAGTAAAAATGAGAAAACATTGCGTGCGATACAATAGTTAGACAACGATTTAATCCATTGCCGTAGTAGAAATAACATTACAAATGTGGAGGCGTAATAAAGGGGAATATTTTCCCTTTATCAAGTAATATTCACTAATATTAATAAGCGATATAAATAAGTATAAGTAGTCGTTACTAATTACCATTATGCACAAAACAAAGTAGCTATTAGGTACTATAAGTTATATGGCATAGTTTACATGAAAATACAACTAAAATTATATTATTTAAAAATATATATATATATATATATATAATTTATGAGAACCGGACAAAACAGAAATTGTAGAAAATTTTGACAATCTTTACAGGTACAAAGTAAAGATAAATAATGTTATAGGTAGGTACTACGTGAAAAATCTATTTTTGTAGTTTAGTTTTTCACAATGTTATAATAAATTACCGAAACCTTAATCTATAAAATTATCTCTCGTTACTCGTAGGTAGGTAATATATTTTTATATGCCTATTTAAACATTTTTTTTGAGTTTTGGTGATTTATAAGACCCGTAAGATTTAAACTATTTCTTAATTTATCTGTGCATTAAGAGAATAATAAAATAAGCTCCTTGTGAAACACTGTAAATCCTCGACTCCTCGTGTTTATATGTGTATGGTATGTGGCGCCATCTTGTAGGGGATAGAAATAATACAGTACTATTATTTAGATATCTGGTTTTTAATGTAACTTAAATGTGAAAAAAAGCATATAATATATTTGTTTGTTACATTAACGTACACTTAAAGCAGCTACCACTTAACTATAGTTGGTTCACTTACTTTTATATTCAAGTGGATCCAAGACTATGTAGTAATACCTACTAAATTAGGTTCATTTAATCTCCTTTTTTTATTTCTCCGGGAAAATTGAATTTTTCCGGGATTAAAAGTAGTCTACATGTTGATTCAGATTATACAGCATCTGTGTGCTAATCATTCAAATCCGTTCAGCCGTTTGTGCGTGACCAATAAATATCCAAACAGCCAAACGAACATTCACATTTATAATTAGTGTTAGTAATATTAATGAGTGGATATCTTCTTAGTATCGCTTAAATATTTTTGTGGGGTGTTTTGGTTGTGTTTTTTAAACCACTTTACTTATATAGCTATCAACAGGCCTTTGGTACGTATATAAGCGAAGTGGTAGGTAGGTAATCTCCGGAAAAAAAAACGAGCTTGATCAAACTGAAAGCATGTTTAAAGAAAACAATTTTTCAGTAACTTACGTAGAGTCATGCAGGATTTCTAAATTGGTGATTCTCTGAAATTTAGTTAACTTTTGACCTATTTTGAAAAGTTTAGTTAGACGATAATCATTAAACTTTTAATTCCATGTGGTGAGCATAACATCAACATTGTTGTATCTAAACGGGCCACTTTACTTACTATTTTAAGAGAAATACTTATGTGATTTAAAAAAAAAATGATTGTGAATTGAATGACGGTGAAATGGTGACGTTTTACACGATTTTTATGTCAATTCACACATAAAGGACCCCGAAAATCATAGAGAGAGATGTTGAAAACGAAATATGTCATATTTATTATAAATTTACGTTGTCCTTGTTGATTGAACTCGGACCTCCCGAGTAAGACCATTCTTAACCACTTTATGTGTGTTTTAAGAAATTAAATATCACTTGCTATAGAGGAGAGTTCACTGAAGTTCTCAAAGGTGTGTGAATGCTGCCTACCCGCACTGGGCCAGCGTGGTGGACTATGGCCTAACCCCCTCCTCATTCTGAGAAGGAGACCCGGCTCAGCATTGGGCCTTTAACGGTTTGTGATGATAATGATGATGTTCCTTTTTTAGGTATTTTGCTATTGCTAAAACAATAGGTAATCAATAATTTGCTATCAAAATGGCATTTTTAATTTTTTTTATCGCCTCTTTGCCGGTAAAGACTTTTTTTTGCCGTTACCTCTTTAGATAATATTGTTTACACTGTAGTGCCACATCTACGACAAGTACCCTGGTATGTCACAAGTAACACTGGTATGTTACAATTACGGCTACTACGACGTTCCAGGGACTAAGAAAACGCAACAAAATCAAATGTAATTCTATGATTTATACTCAATATCAAAGCAAATAAGCAGTTAAAAGAGCATGGTTGAATTTTTAATAAGAAATAAAATCTATTATTAATTAACCTTTAAATCGACTTACGTCGACGAACGTGCGGAAGTCGTAAACCACTAATAAAAAATTGTCTGCCGCAGTTTGGATTGTGTTTACAACTAACATGTTCATATGGATGCTATCGTAGTAACTAAGTATGAAAAAGGCCTAGTGTTTAAAATTTGGATGTCGTGTATTTTTGAATTTGGTAAATTAATACATCAAGTTAACCAAATTTTGGAGAACCACACCAACCATGTAATACTTTAATCCGGTACGACAACACAAGTTATAGATACAGCTTTAATTTGATCTAACCTGTCTTAAAAGGTAGGCAGATTAGATCAAAAAGTACCTACATGGTAACCAAAAAATAAAAAATAAAAAAAAAAAATCTAGGTTTGAGGCTTAGGCTGCGATTCTACATTTGAATATAGGAACCAATAGAGTCACTTCTTTTACCTGACCTCACGAATACTGTGTCAAATGAAACGATACTTTTTTGTTTATAACAAACACATCCCTCCCAAAATATTCTCGCTTGTCTCTGATGAATACCTAACCTAATACTAGTATATAAAATATCAGATTTTTTAGTTATAAGTGTAAGTTGACTATCTGTAATGTGAATAGTTTTTTAAAACTAGCCTAATTTTTCTCGTCAACAAAACTCTCTGTTACTCCATTTATATTAGAATATAAACACTTCAGTACATAGGTACGTACGTATAATAATAAAAATGTTGGCTATCTATTAGGTTTAGGTATTAGTTGTAAGTTAACTATCTGAAAAGTAAATATACTTTTTTTAAAGCTAGCTTGATTTTTGTCGTCAACAATACGTCTCTGTTACTTCATTTATTTTAGGATATAAACACTTCAGTAGGTACATTACGTACCATTTGCTACGAAAAAACTTAAGTACCTACTATTCAAATATACTATTCAAGGCTAGTGCTTTTTCTTCTTCTTCTATATTATATTATTTCTTACAGGTAGGTATTATAATAAGGAAACTCAATATGATAAGATCAACCCTATTCGGAATTACATTGATTATGATCATCCTATTCCTGTTGACAGCTGTAGACTGATTAAAGTCGTCCATAGTTATTATTATACATATTAATCTACCCCGGTCGCACCATAAACGGCCATTTCATTTCAAAACTATGTCAATAATGATGCTATTTTTGACAAATTTGTGTCAATTTGAAGTAATAAAATAGAGTTTAATGTCGCATTTACTTTGATGTGGTCTCTCTAGTCTATAATTACCAGGAAAAGGACTCGTTTCATAAGGACATTAAACGTATTATCCACCGAGCCACTGCCTATTACGATCCTATCGTTCTTATTGATCTATCTTGAGTAATATTCTTAAGCAATTGATGCAATTATATTTTTGTTACATTTCTTAGCTACATTTTTGTGATAATTTAATTACAATTAAGTATATAACAATTAAGTATATATTAATATGATTTTGTTAAAAACTAATCGATGCGCCGTATCATCGTTGGATTAAAACATATTTTGAATGAAAATAACTATTTTGCCTGAAAAACCGGTAAAACGTTTAAAATAAACTTGTCTATATTTTATGTTAGACCTCCATCAATACAACTGTATGAATGGTACCCATTTTTGTGAAGTATGTTTTGCGTGATATGAGTACAAACATATCAACAGGTAGCAAAAATGGATTTGAAGAAATGGATTTAAACTTGTACGCATAGATATCCCATTAGAGTCTATGAATTATTTATATCATCTATGGAAGATTAAAATTTAATTGAATTTAGAAAAAATAAACCTAATGTAGGTATATAACATTATAAATGTGTAAATTTGTATGTTTAAACGTTGTGATAGGTAGGTATATGTTACTTAATCAAGCTAAAAAGATGCTTTATAACCTGGATTAGGTAATTTAAAAGGCTATTTTATATCCCAAAAATTTTTTTTTTTACCTATAATATGTAGAAAATGGCATTATGGCAAGTACTACACTTTAGGTACTTACTATAGGTAGATACTGTACTTAATTAAATTTTATTACACGCTTTTATTTAGATTCCTAAACTCTAATGAAATCTCATATAAAACTTTCTAAATATTCGTATGGATATACCTACCCAGCTCTCGTTTAACCGAAATCTCAAAAAAGACGGAAAAGGACGAAAGACTTTCATGAGTCAACCTAATCCAATCTCAAAAAAAAACTTTTTTGAAAACAGTTCGTATTTAGCCATTCATTCATCAAAAAACATAATTTGTGTCTGTTGAATTATCAGTGAAGTCAAACTTAATAAACCAATAGGAAATAGTTCTATCTATGTTCTATCAAAGTGTTGCTACCTTTTTTATTGTAGAATATTAACAATTATAAATTAAATATCATGGAGATGTTAAAAATGATTAGGAACTAAACAGTAGGTAGGTACCTAGGTATTTATAACGAGATTTCTTCTTAACATTTTACGATTATCTTAAGAATATATCGGTTAACATAAGTCTACCTAGATGTCATTTTTGTATATATTTTTGGCAATAAAATTCTAGTCGATATTTAGTGTTTTATTAATCCAATACCAAAAAAACATCGTTATCGAAGATTAACATAGATATCGATGATAACATTGATGTTATTTAATTAACCCATGTATATTAAAAACTTTATTGATTACCTTATAGTGTGTATGTGATATTTATATTTTTTGTTAATGCACTATCGTTGCAATTCTCACGACAACGGAAACTAGGTAGGTAATCTCAGCCGTGTCTATTATGCATAGAAAATACTGGGACAATAAAAACTCCAACGCTACATGGAAAATCAGAAACCATTACAGTACATTACGCGGAGCTAATTCCTATGCAATCACTTCAAAGCATTGTTCGATGCTAAAGTATTAGAGGTTTGCATTTATGAAAACAAAAGCTGCTGCTCCGTGACATGTGACATGTGCCATTTGTAACGTTAATTAAGGACAATTTTACATGAACTACCTATAATTTTTCTACAATTCTGTAATGTATGTTTGAATAGGTTTCTTGTCAATATTTATAACTAATTGCAGTGGCTTGCCGCATTATAGACATGGCGATTTTATTTTTAGTGTTTTATAACTGTAAATTATCTACGACTTTCAGTTTAACAAATTGTGTCTAACGGTTTGATAGCAAAATCGATATCAAACGGTATTCAAAATAGTCAGGTGCGCTTTGACTATGCCCGAAGGAACGAATTGATTTGCAACACTGGCTCTCCTTTCCGCCAGCTCTATCACAGTTATCAGTATCAGAGTGGACCGTCACGCTCCGGGGCCTGATTATGTCATTAAATAGATAATCCCGTATGTTGAACGGTTGAAAATATCTAACTATCGCCTTCAGCAAAACTCCAATTGTCTTCTATGAATACTTACTACGATTTTTGTGCTAGGCCGGTCCAGTTTTAATTCTCGATAGTGTTTTAAATGAGTCGAAAATAGTAACGATTAAAAATCAATATCCTCTGAACTTTTACAACTAATATTACTATCTACTTAATAATTCTGACAAGTAGGTAAAATCGTAGAGTAGGTACAATAAATCTCCCACTGTTTTACTGTATATGTAGGTACATATTGTAGATAGGTAATCCTATTTACTTACTACCAAAGACATACCTACTTCAAACACCTGTAAAAGAGATTCTAAAACGTAATCTTAAAATGATTCAAATCTTTTCATATGACGAATAAATGGAATAAAATTTCGAGCTCACATAAAGTTTATAGAGATGTGGGCGTGACGGCGGTCGGCGATTGGAGCACACAATACCAATGCGCGTGCGCCGCACAGTAGTCGTCGTGCATTCGTATCACACTTAAAACAAAATATTCTCATATCATGCATTAATTCACTAACCAGCATCCCTCTTTAACTAAAAGACTGCATAAACTTATGGTAAATGTTTAAATAAATGCCATCCAAAATAGAGAAGAGTTTATAACACATGAGCCTCATCATCTCGGAGAACTCACCAGTCAGCTTCCTCAAATCGTTTAAATACCTGGTATTACCAATAATTGAAGATATCGGGCTATTAAAGTGGCCGAGGAAGATTCTATGTTGATTACTCGTAGTTATGAAGAATTTAAGTATCGATCGACGTATTATGAAGAGTTCGCGTTCCCTTCAAAATAACCATGATAATGTCAGAGATTATATGATTTGAGCGGAATTTTGTTGAAAATGGCGAAAACATTACAGAAAAGTACAGGGTTGTAACGACGGCGGGCGGCGCTTGCCTGCGGCGGAGACTTCGCCGCCCATATGCAAATTAAACGTAATCAAAATAATCATTCAGTTCGAAACTAACAAAAACTGCCGATCGGCGATGTTTCTTTCCCTCTATTTACCTACTATACATACAAGGGGCACTAAGTAAGAAAAGGGTTGTCAATTTCAGAAGAAACTTGAAAAGTTTAAATTAAATAGAAACTTCGCAGAATTTGGTAACGGGAAGGAATTTTAAATTTATATTTATTTTCTTTTGGTTACATTTTAAAATCTATGATTTAATATATTTTTGATCACAGGCAATTCAGATGGTAGACACCTACCTAAATGCAAAAATGTCACAATAACTAATAGCTAATTAATCACGAGCTAGTTAAATCCCGTGGAAAAGTTATATTTTTTGTCAAATGACTTATAAATCCAAATACGGTAGAAAATATCCATTGGCCAATCCTGAAAATCAATGTTAGAAAGGAAATTATAGAAAGCCATATAGAAAGAACTGAAATTAAAATAAGGGAAAGTTCTTTGGATAAATTGCAACGTTCGCTATCCTGATAAAAAAATACTTGACTTTAAAGAAAACAATACTTAATCAACAAAAACTATATTACATACAATTCCTGTTTCGTATAGTTTTGTAGTATAAGGTTATAAGAATTTAAGTAGATATTTAGGTAAGTACCTATGTCTATATACAGCCATCCTTCTTGGGGGCTTTAAATATCGCTTATTGTTTTAATTTTACAACTATCTAATAAATTTATATTTATATATTTATATTATATATAGTTTTGAATGGACCTTAAAAAAATAAGAACGATGTTTTAATTTCTTTTCTTTCGTATTCGATCTACAAAATTATAAATGTAAGTTAGTAAAACTGCCTTAGTTTATTATTAATAACGACTATTAACAGCCAAATTTTAAAGATGTTGGTAAATATGTACATATGGTTCATCATCAAAACAGAAATATTATCATTATCATTTCTATCATTATAAGATACCTACATTCTGAATAAACATTTGTAATTTTGAGATAAACACTTACAATGTAATTTTCAAAGTTAAAATTGCTATTTGTCTGTTTTATTAGAATTAGTTATTAATTATATACAATCATTTATAATACACGTAGAAATGATTTTATTTCATTTTAATTGTAGCTTAAGAGAATAACACTTATAGATAAAGTTGTGTCCTGAATAGCTTGTCGACATTAGATAACATAACTAGGTATAGGTATAACCATGTAGGTACTTCTATGGTCAGTCACAAGCATGGCCGCAGAGCATTTAATTAATATCACGCTTCGTCGAGCATGGACCAGTGGTTAGCCGGCGGTTACCCCCGTCATGTACGCAAATTGGTCGTGATTAAAAATAATTTTCATTCTGATGTCATTCTCGACATTAGCATGGCACATGATGCGTATAATATCTCCGTTATTTTAGTTACACCAGTGACATATTTTTGGCACTCAAAGGTTATTATTTTTATACGACATATGGTTACTTACAATTGGACTAACTTAAGACGCGCTTAACTTAAGCAAAACGATGTCTCCTTTTTTTGCTCACCACTTGCGAGATGCCTTTCTAACAAGAAAGTAGAAAAATATCCCAGACCGTCAACCTCACGACTTACACATATGTAGGTACCTAATGTCTATTATACGTCGTTATACAAAATAATTTAACTACAAAGACTAAGGCAGTACCTATATAAACTCAATCTCAATACATTTGTGTCACTGCTCACTTATCAAACGTAGCTCATCTGGTGACCACACTGACTATGCAAGTAACGTGATATCATAATGCTGGCCATGAAGATGACACTATATATGTAAGAAGTAAGTACATAACGGTAAGACGGAACCTGAAAAGCTGATACAAAGATTTTACTTTTGAAACCTCTTCTTCAACGCGCATTTTATTTTTACAAAGAGTCAGGTCTGCATTAGAAACGTACCTATACATGGTTCTGGTATGATGTACCTACTAGTTGTAACTAGATATCTTATCTCTTTCTTACAAGTTTGTTTTTTAAAAAAGTCAGGTATGAAGTACACGAGTAGGTACTGTACCTGTCTGCCGATTGCGTGAATCTCTGAATTCTGATTAGCATACACGCTAATGCTGAAGCGTTTCGAGGCATGCTTTTACCGGCAGTTGGCATTATCGGCAGTGCGTTAGATGTGCGCAATTTGCCTCCATTTGCCGTAATGACAGGCCGCGGTCTCTCTTCATGGATGCTGCATAATGAGCCGAACCTCACCGATTGATCTAATACGAGTACATTGCTATGTACGATTATACTATATAGACATTTACCTACACGTCAAGTAGGTATACCTATAACACGTTTTATTTCATCCACGTTTTAGTTATAGCATTTGGTTTACAAAGGTTAAACAGGTAATACAAACAATTAAATTCATATTGGTAACTAAAAACAAGCAGTGATAGCCCAGTGGTTAAGACTTGATATCTTACTCGGGAGGTCCGAGTACGATTCCACACTCGGGCATTTTGAAATAGATTTAATTAAAGTTATTGTTTTGTTTTGTTATTATATTTATATGTTATTATGTTGATATCATTACTGTTTTGGTGAATAAAAGATTATTAACCTAAACCTTTTTCTCACTCTAACAAAGATTAATTTATAACGCATATACCCTTTCTATAACTAAAACTTCGTCAGTTAGCAGAAAACCTGCACCTCGGATAGGTAGATAAAACTGATAATTCAGGTGACAGCTTTAACTATACGAGTATCGCATACCTCAATTACACCTACCTATATATATATATACCTCATTTACTTTCAATTACATTTAAAATGATCTCAAAACTTTATCCAAACAATTTTCTGAGGAAATCTTTACTTGACTTTTATACTAATATCGTAATTCTAATTTTAGCTCGATAAAAGAGAAAAGTTTTAAGCCTGTTAAGCAAACGAGAATGATCTACTGGAACGAATGAGTTACAAAAGCATATATTTTGAAAGCTAGAGCATAACTTATTATTTACCGCATTACGTACGCAATGATTATAGTAATCTACTCATGAGGGAACAATAGCTGTAGTTCGCCCTGTCCATATGCATAATATGCCTACAGGATGCTATCACTATGGAGTTTTTTAGGATATTTTTATTTTCGAAATGACAAACGTTCGCGTTTAAAATTAAGTTTGTTTTTAAAGGACGTTTCATAAGTCTAATGATAAACCCTCTTAGAAAATTAGATTGTGACTGTATGTGCACATCTAAGATATGACGAGTATTTCTTAATTTATATCAAAGTGTAATTTGAACTGTTTAAAGTAACAAATCACAAATGCAATATATGATATAATATGACCCTATTTAAAGTCTAATATTTCTTAATGTTTAGTTGACCGTATTATATCGACATGAACTTATTACAAGATTATTTTTATTGAATAACGGTATTCTCAAATTAATTTCCTACTTTTCACAACATAACCAACACCATGTATTTTTTATTGTACACATTTAATAGAAAATATGACCCTTTCACTGTTCCACATAATTAAGGAGTGCGTAACGGGACAAAGAGCCCATCGGCTACACGTTGTTAACTATGTTTTATTCGTTCGAATCGGTTGACAATGGCGGCGCGAGGTACCCTTTCTTCGGCAATTTGGCGACCAGCAGGCAACGGAAGTCGAACCCTCACCCTGAAATTAGGAATCCTTAGACTCTCCAGGATCTCATTGTAGTAATAAGAACTCCGCCCCCTAAGATTTTAACACGACAAGCCAGCGCGTGACACCTTTTGAAAAGCTCGCGTTACGCAACAGTTATATTCTCGCAGCGCAGAAAAATGCAATTAAAAAAACTTAAAAAGATGCTGTGTTTTATAGATCAAAAGAAAATTTAGAATTACACGTTTATGCACACATTAACTAATGATAACTCAGTAAGAATACTCTGACAGACGCCGTCGACTCCGTGAGCTAAGTGCTCAAAATTATCTTGTTTAAATCCCTTAGTGACCTTGCTCTAATGTGAACAACCACTGATTACCGAATTACTAAATCCACGTCTATACTTATCGGTCGTACCCACTCGCACCGCCGATTTAAATAATAAATATCTTATCTAAATAACACCCATGCATTGTTTGATCCCCTACGAGCCCACTATAATGACCTACATTAACTGGAATCGCTAATAAAATTAAGTTGGCCACGTAATTCCACTTAATTTTGCAACAATCATACATGAGTCAGATTTGTAAATTATAAATAATAATTGTAACAAATATTCTTTTTGTGGACATGGATTGACGGTACCTATGTAATTTCAATGATTAGAAGTAGGTACCTATATACTTTATAATGTTTGCTTTATTATCTATTTACTATATATACTATGATTATTCTGAACTATCCCGTATCTATTTAACAACTCCTCTCAACGAAGGTTGTCTATAGTAGAGTAGAGATTGCTATAATAGCAATAAGACCGCCTTTGCACGCTCGCTGTAATTATTTTAGTTTTAATTTTAGTATTTCTGTGTGCAATAAAAAAAATGTCAGGAGATAGAGATTTATATATTCGAATACCATAAAATTGTTATAAAAGCAGTGGTGGCGCTGTCGCCCGCTTACTTAGATCGAGACCTATGGTCACACCATAGGTACCATATACTTTTGAAGTGATTGTTGAGAGCTTTCCAATTATTTTATTATTTCTATGTCCTGACGTTAATTTGTATTTCATTTTTTATTATATTTATTATTTATATTATTTCATTAGCATTTTGGACAATTGTATGGTTGCATATGCCATTTTATAAATTTTCAACTTATTACTTTGAGATTGCGGTGTAATGTCAAAACATAATAATATTTTTTTTAAATTTAATCTTAGATCCTTTAAATATACATATTAATAAGAATGTAACGTACCGAATATGGATAGATACGATATAAGAATAAGATTTTCAGATTTTTTGTCTGTCTGTATCTTAACGTTTATTTAAAGATCTAGTCGTCTGGCCTGTAGTCTTTGAGGGTAGTCTTTACGTAGTAAGTATAAACCATACAAAGACAAAGCTATTAGGAAAATTACTTTGGGTCGGAAAATCGGTAGCTATTGGTAATTGTGTTAGTGAGCAAAAACCAAGCGGGTAAACTAGCAATTAATCCGCCATATTAGTTAATTGTTCCCTCCTCCTGCCCCCGAGTTACGCTTCACTCGCGCTCGTATAATTGCTGCCTTTTCCGTTGCACTATGTTTTTCAGCCATTATTAAATTCTATTTGTCAATCATTGTATGCCAACAAAAGGATTATGTATGGGAAAAGAAGGATACTTGTTCCTCCTTTTGTTTTTAGGGTTTAATTAGAGAGCTAAATGACTTTTCAAGGTTTTTCTTTTATTATTTCATGCAGAGTTTATCTAGGAAACACTTGAGAATACAGAAACTGTCCAGTGATAAAATTTTGTTCCGATATATGAATCACAAAACGGATCTAAAGATTTATTATTTTCA
>JAOPUB010000004.1:1956050-1967008 GCA_027564055.1 Neptis clinioides
GCTCGTATTCTATACAATCAGTTACCTAACCTATTAATAATAATATAATAATGTCAAAACGGATCCTGCATTAAAATATCTGGTTGGGCCACATGTTATCAGGACTTCAAATATCCCTCGATGATAGCTCTGATGCCTTTTTAGATGATCGTTTACATAATTATCATATTTGTAAATTGTTAGAAACTTATTGACTATTGAAAACTTTGTCTATTGTTTTATCTCTATGTACCGTTCTCTTTTATTTTTATCTCTTTTGAGTTCTTCTTCATTTTTACAATGATTTAAATCTAAACAAAATTAATCTGATCATCGAGTGAGAATTGCGAATTTAGTTTGTAATGATGACTTAAATACCCGAAGACCGGCGAGGGCCGGCCGCTTATTTGCAAGAATGATATATTTTGTCGCTACGTCAGTAACGTGACGCACACATAGGCAGGTCGGTCGCGCGTCGTCGAGACTTTCCAGGGGATATAGCGCGACAGCGATACCTATTTCAAACACCTATTTTTCAAATTACTATTATCAATTCCTCTAGATGCAAACACGTTTCTAGAAACAAATGGCAAGGTTTTATTTAATAATAAGAATAAACATTATGCAAGTACCTCTACTAGCGCAAAATCAGTATCTCCTCGAGTACAAATATAATGGTCCATGTAGTTCCAGTTGTAGTTCTCCAATTTCTCCGTGGTGAACGCTACCCACGATACTTCATACGTGTCATGGTAGGGAGCGTGAAAGCGATACCTATAGTGGATATTGAAGGGAGGATAGGGGTGCCTATAATCAACATAAAATATTTAATTAAACTAATAATACGAATAAAGAAACAAAAATAAAAAATTTATACCAACCTCGGCCTATACCTAGTAACAGTAATTGTGGATCCAACCAAAGTCAGTTTATGGAAAATTCTTCCAATAGACAATAGATACAACTTAGTCGGAGCATTTAAGAGGGTGCTACTCTGTGGTGCCACTTTAGAGGGAGGTGGTGCATGTGACGATGGACATGATTCTATCACCTCACTCTCATTTACACCCACTATTAGCTGAAATCCCTGAAATTTATTTGAAACGAATGAAATGTCGAACTGACGGTCTCATTTCCTCTCTTCGTTTAAGGTACGATTTTATGAAAAATAATTATTTATTATGTGGCAATTTGTTATGATACTATATCATTATACTCGCAATTGTATGTAAAGCTGACCCAAAAAGCAACTGAGAGTTACTATAAAGTTAAGTAGCAACATCCTTTCAAGATGTAAATAATATTTCAAGAGGAAATAAATATTGAGTTACCTGAGCTAATCGTTGAGAGACCAGCTCTTTAAAAACTTCCATTGTAGTAAGCGGCTCTTTATAAATTGCTCTATTCTGAGCGAAATCAGCATTCACATCATCCGGCAACAAATTATAGTCAGACACAAGATAGTCGTTCTGAAGAGATCTCTTATCAGGGAAATAATCGGTGGTGATCGGGAGACACGCCGGAATAGTTAGAGACTTCCAATCCACGCCTAAATAGATCAACAAACTATTTATAACAATATGTATTTGAAATTTAAATTAAATAATAATAAAATTAGCTGAATGTCAAGGCAACATTTAATACATGCTTAGATATAACTCAGAAAGCATTAAAAATGAAACTTGTAGTTTAAACCTAAATAGAATGTTGTATATATAAAAAACACGTAGGTTTAATTTTACTCCATATCGTGAAATAAAATAAACAATAATTTTTTCGTGCTAGAATAAGGCCCAAAGCGTTCATTCAATTAACAAATATGTATAATGTTAGTGTGACATGCACGTTTGGTTAAATGCAATATACAATTTAATAAGCATTGTAATATTACATAACCTAAAGAACACCTTTTCATATTGTAATTTTAAATAATTAAAAAAAAAGCTTGTATAATTGCTCGCATACAAGTGTGTTCCATAAAAAAGGTAAATGTGAAAAGGTTTTTCTTTTAGTTCAACTATATAGGATGTGGTTTAAGCACATAGTACGTAAAAGCATTTATTTTTTTATAATACTTTATCAAATTGTCACAAGTAAAATCACGCAAAATACTGAGGTGAAATTTAACTTAAAATTGTTTGCAAATAATCTCCATATAAAACGTATTTTTAAATGTGACAGGTTTATAAAAATCTTCATTAAATTAGCCCATCTATAATCGCAGGCAAGTTGTTCCAAAAAAGCATTTTGGATTTGCTAATGAAATTCTACGAAGCGTTGGAAACGACCCTCCGAAATAATATTTTATCATTCAAACTAGGTACTGCGGGGATTGCGACTACAGCAAATCCAATGAATGGGATATCAAACCTATGGCTCGGTTCGCTTTGGGCCGCATTCGATCCAAACGATTCGAAGGTTTCAATGCGACGATATCATGAAACATTAAAAATTATATTGTCGATGAAGTATCAATAATCTATTAAATTATACGTTCACACGACTAATCAGATTATTGATAGTTCTTCGTCGATGAGTTCAGTTTTGATGATGAGGCAATACATTAACATACAATTCAAGACACGACACAATACAATACAGAATAAAAATTAAAAAAAAAAACATTTTATTAGACCAATCATTTCATGTACAAAATGTATTTGTATTTATATTTACAAATCTTTATTAATAGATTCGAACTAGATAAATGTCAAAAATAACACATTTAACAATCAATCCTTAAAACAAAATTCTAAATTTTTCTTTCGATTTAAAATATTGTAAAAATAATTTTAAAATTAAAAATAAACATTGTATAATGATGAATACCTGTAGTTAAAGCTGGCGTCCATTCTTGCTCTCCAGTAGCGCCCCATAACAATGCCAGCGATGCGTTGTTGGTTGTAGAGGGAGTGCTTATAGCAGTACCGAGTACGGCCAGCGTACCAGAAGCGCTTATCATGCGCTTGCGGCCCATGATGTTACCTGATAAAACAAATTACATATTTAAAACGTTACACTTGGGGATTAGGACCAATTTCTAAAGTTGTAACTTCAAATAAAATTTTGAAATTGCCCACGAAATATGAGAAAAAAATAATCAAATCTATTACTAAAAATCGTGTAATCAGCGTCAACAAGAACGAAAGTGTGCATACACTTTATATCATTATAAATATTTAATTATATAAAGTGTATGCATGCAAAGTGTTTAACCCCTATGACACAGGAACAGTAAAACTACCTTTAAATAAAAACTAAGCTTTATAATTTTACTATTCCAGAAGGGAAACTATGACAAACGATGACTGTTTTTGAAAAAAACTGTTGGGTTTCTCATTGGCTTTTCTTAAAAGATGATGGTAGCTCATGGTGGCTTAATATAAACAAAATATTTCAAGTCTGAATTGTGACAAAGAAGGTGAATTCGAATTTTTGTGTAAAAATTATACTGACCATCAACTTGATATACAGGATGGTTATTGTTAATAGAACCATTATCTTTATTTAGGTCACGGTGCTCTGTTTTAGAAGCTGGGTCCCCTGCAGGCCGAGCTTGGTAGTGATGTTGCTGAATTAAAACTCCAGTTGGCCCTATTAACAAACATAAACATATTTTATAATAAAAAATATCTAGATTTAAGATAACAGTTCAAATTTGAATTACCTTTAGGAAATATGTGAGTCCAACGTCGTCTATTACTCGTAAGCTTTACGGTCACATGTGAGGGGTCGAACGGGTTGATAAGTGCTCGCCCCGTTCTAATGACTGGTTTGTTTGATACTGAACTTCTTGGGGAGAGACGGTTTATTAACGTAGGTGAGTCTGTTGCGTCGCTGCTAGGATCAATGACATTATATTTATCTGGAATTTAATTAATTAATAATCATAATATAGCCAGTAATAAAAGTGAAAAGTTAAGGTATAATTTTTCTTTGTTTATCAGGAATTACGGATAAGTATAAATAAACTTACTAATTGCTAAAATATCTGAGCCCAGGCTATGATGTATGTCGGGATCAGACATTTTCCTTTGAAGAATAGCTGAGGTTGGTGGACTTCTCCTGTTAATACCTTCTAAGCCAGCCATCGATGTTTTCTTAGTTCGTGCTACTTTTTGTACCCTTAAAATAATATAACAAATTAAGTGACTTACAACTTTTCAAATTAAATCAGATCTTATTAAAGACTAAACTTACCGTGTGCTGTGCGCCGGCGGTAACTGGAAAACCTGAGCATCATACGCGTCATAATCAAATATTGAATTGTGCATATATTCATCTTCCTTTAATAATTTCCCTTTATGTTCATCTTCATACATTTTTTTTAATGGTTCCTGGCTTTTTCTTGGTGGTAATTTAATTCTTGGTATAAAATTTGAATATGCAACTTTTTTGTTTGTAGAATAGAATGATAAGTTGATCCAATGTGGCATGGAGTAGTCATCAATTGAATTGAGGTTACTGTCTTTATTATGGAATTTTAATAGCGGTACGGCATGTAAAGGTTGTTCGCCGACGCAGACGAGATCACTACCCACGCCGTTGTCTATGATTCTCTGCTTTGTTACATTTGTTAATTCCCTATCAACTTCAAATACACCTACACCGGGTGTAATGACTACACTGAGTTGACCGGTGCGGTCAAAGCATCTGTCCAAGTAATGCTTTTCAAATACTGAAAATCATTCCAAGTAGTATCTTATTGAAATATCTATCATGACTTCCCAAACATAAAATTAGTAGGGATATGAGTAAATAACCTTTGTTACATGTATAAAGCATGGTTGACTCAATCATCAATATTCATTTTACCTTTAGGTTAGTCCCACTACAATAATAATTATTTTATTTAAAGACAACCTACAACCCTTTCTTATGTTACCCTTTTGAACTTCCGAACTTCAGCTAGTTTTACATTATAAGTAAAATATAAACTAAATTTTAAATACCATTTAAACTCATATTGAGGACTTCAAGAAAATTTCCTTGTGCTGCAGTAGAGTTAATAGCAGTTGGTATTTCCATATTGGGCCTCTCATGATATTGCAATACAATCTTTTGATAATCTGTAAACAGTCTTCTAAGCTGCAGTAAAACATTTGACCAGTCCTCATACCTCTCATTTTGAACTGCTACCCTATATACAAAAATTACCAGAAAATTGCTAACACCATAGTATTTGTTTTTTTACTTATTCAGATAGAAAATGCAATAATTATTAGAAGATTAGTCAGTTGGACAACTTACCTATAAAAATCTTCATAGAACCTGCCCCTGTAATCTTTTTGCAAACATTCCTTCATATGTTGTGGAAATTCTTCTAATGTTTTAGCTTTATAGAATGTTCTTGAGAAGAGTACTATTGTTACCTCATGATTACTACCATTTTTCTAAAATATAAATAGATAACATTGTTAGATGACTAATATATGATTGCACTGTTAACAAAATTAACAGTAAAAAACTTACTTTCCATTTAGCAAATAGATCTGCCAGAAAACCATTTACAGCTTTCTCAAAGTACAAGTCACCATGAATATCAAAATCCCACATTTCAGAGGACATTTGTATGAACAGATAAACCATGGATGTTGAAGATCTGAATACTATTTTAGTGTCCTCTGTAATAACACCGCAGGCTACTCTGTCTCCTTGTGACCACATCTCATACACCTGACATCTAACAGCTCCTCCACAGTAGTCTATCTTCTTATTAAGGTATACACAAGTATTGACCTACAAAATTATTTAAAATTTATGTCTAGCTTTAGGGCTGTGTGTAAGGAAATGCATTTGTATAGAGTATACAAATGCATTTCCTTACTTTAAATCAGGATTACAACTCTAGAAAAAACCTAGATTTTTGTATCATAATGACATGATACAAATATCTAGGTCTGCTATAAAGCAAGACCCAAAAACTGTCTATTTCTCAACCTTATTACACTTTCAGAGATGGTGATCTCATC
This sequence comes from Neptis clinioides, assembly GCA_027564055.1. Taxonomy (NCBI): domain Eukaryota; kingdom Metazoa; phylum Arthropoda; class Insecta; order Lepidoptera; family Nymphalidae; genus Neptis; species Neptis clinioides. The sequence continues at coordinate 1,962,002 of JAOPUB010000004.1, forward strand.
AAATTTAAACTATAGTTGTATGGGTATTTTAATTTTGCAAATTCTTTAAAATTTTATCTATTTTAATATTATCATCATCTTAAAATGCCTTAATTGCTCAGTACAGAACATGATCTGATTTTGTTCTATATAAATTTATTGATTCAGAGTCATGAATAGAAAGAAATCTTGCAAAAGCTGCAACCATTCCTCCAATTAGTCCATGACCAAGAAGCCATTTAGATAATAACCCAAACCACACTTACTAGATGATTCTTCAGTCTCCACATCTCAGATCTTCCCAAGTATTGATCTTTGAAAGTTAACTCTACAGAATCTAGAGCGACATCCGCCACATTAACTATGTTTACATAAACATCAGCAAATGTCCTCAACTGGAAGGTTGTTGCAATACTTTGCTCCACACTGATTGTATCTGTGAATATTATAACAATAATGATTTGTGCCCAATTACTATTTTTGTGGTAATTTAAAAGAATATATCTATATTTATACCTCTTCCTCGTCCTGGAGTATCAACTTTAGTAACTTGTAAAAGCAACCTTGGGTAGTCATTTTCTGGATGATAGATTTCAACTATATCCTTTTCTTTTAGACCAGGAAGGTTTATAATAAGATCTTCAGCTAAAATAATATATAATAATAATTAGCATAAAGTCATCTAGTCATGGTACAGTATAGTATTGAAACCAGTTTTGAACTTAGATAGATTATTAACAACCATGGTTTTGACTTATGAACCATCTCTCCAGATTTTGAAAAAACTTTAATAATGTATTACAGAAACTGGAAAACGCTATTAATCAGAAAACAAATGTTCTGAATTATTTGCCTTGAACTTTTGATATTTTTGGAGGTTGATGTTTGCTACTAAGAAATAATAAAATATAGTTATAAATAAAAAAATGGCCTTTATTATGTTACTAATTTTTATCATCTATATTCAAAATAACATGTCAAACCATAATATAAGACACAAAAATTATTTGTTCCATCAAGACCTATATATAATTAGACATCAAACTTCATAAGGTAAATTTGTTTGTAATGATTAGCAGTATTGTTAAAAAAAAATATGTAAGCATTTACTATTTATACCAACACTTTTTGTAGGTTTGTCTGTTACTACCAACAACTCATAGTCAATCAAAATAGGTAAACTAGCTGTGCTGTAATTTACAAAAGAAATTTATTAATATTTTGGTATTTTATAGAATTTTATGATTAGGTTTTTAGATTAAGGTAGAAAAAAAATTATAATTGAACAAGTATAATATAAAGAAGATTTTTTCAATTTTATTCATGTAAAAATCAAACGCTCACAGTAATCAATAAATTTAAATGTATCAACCAAATTTTTCTCGACTGCCTTTTACTGGGATATTTACTACTTTTCTTAGGTAATCCCTTGTAAATACTTACTGCTGAAGCTAGACTGGTGAACTATCAATTTGAAGGACTTCATCTTTTAGTCTATTTAGATTTTAGAATCCTCTTGTCTATCTTGATATATTGTTTTTCTGATAAATAAATATTACATGGTATTTACATTATGTTGGTATTGAGGAATATGATAAATAACTAATTTACATGTAAGCAGTAATTTTAATTTCCATTAGCAAAGATAATAAACCTATATCAAACACACAATTGACAATACTATCTTTTGTTATTTATTAACTTTATTGTTATATTATTTACCATTTTTTAATTTTTCAATAGTTCAATACTATTAAACATTAATCATGTCAAAGAATCAAGGTTGAATAGTGATGTCATCAAATATCGATTTCTTGATCTCACTGAATATGGATTTAGAGAATCGTTTTATAAACTATTTGTATCGGTTTAAACCAGATAACAATAATCTTTCTTATATTATAAATATAAAAACTTGTATCCTTAGATAGTGTATTGTTTAGATGTTTATTACTCATTACACAAAAACGGATTTTAATGAAAGGACATAGAATGATAATCATATTGAATCATACCTTAAAGATATTTGGTTCATAATTTCAAAGTATATTGGGACTTGTAAGTAATATTTTTTCTCGGTAACTTCCGAATCGATTGCTTTGAAATTTTTATATGTTTTATGGTTAGAGTAACATCCGTGGTGTGACCGCGCATTTGTGCGCCTGACGACGCGTTTGAATCCCGCGGGGACAACAAATTAAAATTGTTGCAAATGGAGGCTAATAGCCTGATTGTTTGAAAAGTAAGAATGAATGATCCATGCATCGGATGGGCATGTAAAGAGTCGGTCCTGCGCTTGAACTCTCTTTGGTCGTGTCGGTCCTCTGTCTCATCTCTCTCTCTCATCATGAGTGAAGGAATAGAGAGTGCTCCTGTGAGGCTTTGTCTACGCCCACACGTTAGCGTTATAGTACTGCAGCATGTGTGGCCGGTCTCTTAATATGCGATCGGCGATATCGGTAAAGAGTAATTTTGCATTTCTTGTTTTAGGGTATCAGACCCAGTAACTTCGTTAAAAAAGACTTTTGAACGAAAAAGAATATTTTCTTTTAATTTTAATATCTAACCACAACAATTATTATGAAACTTTTTTTAAAGTTTTTCATTAAGTTATGAGTTTTTCAAGTCTTCAACATCATATCATTAATACTCTACTATAATCACAATATCATTTATTATTAAAAATAAATTTTGAAATTAGGTAATTAAATTATCCTATCTTACTATGCTATATTCGACTATCCTTTCCTACTCCTACTAATATTATAAACTCGAAAGTTTGTGAGGATGGTAGAATGGATGTTTGTTGCTTAATTTTGATGAAACCTCACATATAAGCTATATTCCAGCTTATATATCAGAATAACACATTGGCTATAATTTATAAAGAATTTGTGTAATTTAGCCATAATATATATATAACTACAAATCACACGGACGAAAGATTGTATAGATAATACATATAATTCTAGGCGAATGAGGTAATATAATTAGTAAAACTATCAATTTAAAAGGACTATATTTTTAATTTAATGAAATTATCGATTATAAGACAAAAATCGATAAAAGTTGAAATTGAAAGTCCTAGTCGCTTCACTATAAAGAAAAAATGCCATGAATTATTACATTTTTATGTATAAAATTGTTATTCAGGACCTATTGAAAATTATCTACTTCATAGACATGACTGAGTGTTGCCAATCAGTAGATTATAATTTACCCGTTTCCCTGAAAGAAATGACTTAATTTTACCCGACACTACTGAAGCTTCGCGTAAGTAATTATTTCTTATGGACACATTAATATACAGATTAAGTTCCAGATATAGTTCTCCGTGTGTTGAATACTATAATTATTAATTACATTATAACCGCTTCTATTCAAAGTAAAACTAGATATTTCATTTAAATTATTTTTCTACTTAATCGGAGTATGAGAGTGGAAAAAGTATTAATTGAATGAGAAAAGACAAATAAAAGACTTAATTACCCATCAAACCTTGAATTACAAACCACATTGAATGCTGATGCCATATATTACTGTTAGCCAACTGTTAGCTGTCAGGTTCGTAGAGTTGCTGTCAGCCGGTTAACTGTCTTGATGACGTTTCAGTGTAATATGATTTTAAAAATATGGTATTTATTTTGGTGCGAGCTTGCTATGTGTGTAATATAACTCAATGTTGTGTTCTTTAAATTTAAAATTGATAATTTGAAATGGTTTTATCGGACCTAAAAGAAATTGTTGCAGGCACAGCTGTCGTTACTACGATTATACAGTTTTTATCTGGGATGTATGTTATAAATCTAAAACAATATACAGTTTATTTAATATAATTGAAAAATATTTATGGCTTCTTATAAAAATTATGTTTTATTTTAGCCTAGTTTGCAAGCAATATGTGGATAATAGAACAACTGCAGAATCATCACCGCTTCCATTTATTTGTGGTTTTATATCGTAAGTTATAATTTATGTATTCAATATTAAATAATAATCTGGGAATCGTGGAGAGCCAGGTTTATGTTAAAGCAAATAATAAAAAAGATGTCTGGAAAGTAGAAGCAATGGAGAATATAATTATTGTAGGTTTTTGATAGATAATTATGAAAAATTAAGTAATGGCATAGACCGGCGACTGTTAAATCATTTGATAAAATTTAATTTTAGGATGATAACTCATTTGATTTTGAAATAAAAATTTATCAAAAAAATTCCAGTATTGTTATAAGCTTGTGAGAAAAATCTAGTTTTATTTGAACTTTCTTCATGAACAATTTAAACATGCAATCAAACAGTCAATTACACTTAGAACTTTTTTTTTTTTCAGCAGTAAATAATACTGTAGTGGAATAAAAACACATACATTTGTAACTCAGTATGTTTATTATTAAATTAAAAAATGATTAGTAAATAATTAGATAAAGAATCTATAAATTTAGTTGTGACTTTACATAAGATTTTTTCAAATTAGATTATAATATAGGTCTCACTCTCCATTGCTTGCATTGAAGAATAATATTACTTAGCTTATTTAAATGCAAGTCTTATAATTTCCAGGTGCGGAATCTGGCTATTGTATGGTATGACAAAGCAGGATAATAAAATAATTTTGGTTAACACTGTGGGAATCTTCTTAATGGTGTCCTATATTACAGTATTTTATATTTACACTTTCAAGAAGTCTTCTGTTTTGAGGCAGTTTATAATAAGCCTTGCTATGTATATTTTCTCAATAGAGTATATGAATGTGGAGCTTGATATTGAAGTACTTTTAAATAGATTAGGTTTGTTTTAATAATAATAAAATATATTCTTTATTCAAAATAGAACAATTTTAATTTTTACATTTTTTCCAGTGTTTTGTGCATGTTCGCTGACATTGCTAACAATAGCTGCTCCAATGAGCAAGTTGTTCTATGTAATAAAGACAAAATGTACGGATTGCCTACCATTTCCCTATCGATCGTGTCGATCATGTGTCCAACGCCAGAACCACTAAGCTACTTATTTTTATTAATTAAAGCG
>JAOPUB010000004.1:1982654-1996226 GCA_027564055.1 Neptis clinioides
GTTCACACTCAGGATCCACCGAAACCGTAGCATTGTTCTCTTCATTCCCTTCCACCATTCTTTCAAGATGACAATGCATAGCCAGGCCAGATGCACTTGTCTTGACAAGTGTGTATCTTTTATGTGCGACGTCTTTGGGTGACCATAAAGAGTTGCTGGTCCTTATTTACCATAAAAAAATAGGGTAATTTTTTCCTATATAGGTATGTAGCAGTCGCCACATAAGTTTACGTTTCAGAAAAAATAGTGGGGGGAAAATTGCGCATAGGGAGTGTACTGCGTGACTGCATTGGAAATTACATCCGTAACGTTTTCTATTTGTCAGATAGCAGACGCGCGGGAACTGAAACGTCGCATAAGAACCGATCGCGTGTGACACACTGCTGTCGTCCCGCGCCCCTCTACAAAGTTACAAATTATGACTTATACGCAACCAAGGTCTAACTTAACTTACGTGGCGCAAGATGTACCGTTTTGTGATGCATATTTAAAACGGATATTTTGATAAAAGCTTCTAGGGGGCTTGACATTTCCGTCATTTTCATCAATCTCACTAATATTATAAATGTGAAGGTGTGTATGTTTAGATATGGATGGTCACCTAGTGAAATTATTAAATAAATTAACTAAGAGAATTTGCCGCCATTAGATCAAGCCTGCCTAGATCAAGCGCTATCGACATTAAACGCCACCCTTAATCCTTTGAAGATTTAATGAACAACCACGCGTCTTATATAAATTTTATTAAGTTAATTTATTACCGCTATTAGTATTTACAATACACTCGTTGGTCGTAATTAGTGTCTCGATGAAATAAATAACCAATTCCGCTAAAACTAGAACAATATTTCAAGGGAGCTAAGAGCTTAAACAATATACGTCATATTGTAAGTCTATATTTAAAGTGTGAAGAGAGCCGAAGCAGTTCAAAAATAGCTGTTTGTGCGACACCGTAAATCTCGGTTACGACGAAAGTTAGAGTATAAATCATCGGCCCATGCGCGACTAAATGGAACATTGAATTTTATTGCATTGTATCATAATAAAATTATGTCGAATTACTTAAGGAGTAAATAATATGTCCATAAATGAGTCACTATTGCCATACAAATATTGAACAATAATCTTGTTATTGGATTACGGATACGATTCTGAAGTAGCCACTTTATATGCAATTAATGATCTCAAAAATGTCGACGATATTTAAATTTTTTTATTAAAAATAGTTATACTTGAAATATATACAGACATCAGGTATGGAAAGGGTATAGAATGTCCATAAATTTGAGCTCCTGGGTTGTAGTTCAAATAGTCAATATGATATATCAATTCGTTGGTAGAAAATTGGATAAGAAGATATTAAAAATTAGCTTTCGGTACACATTTCAATATCTACTCAAAATACTAAACTTAGAATTTTTCTTCTGATCAAATAAATATGACGGTTACAATTTCTTTGCACACAAAGTATGTACAATATTTATCATGTCGCCAAAATCCATCAATACTTAGGAGGTAATGAGGAGAGGTTCAAGGCCATAGTCCACCAGGCTTGCCTAGGGCGGGTTGTTAGACTTCACACGAGTTCGAGAACTTTAAAAATCTCTTAGGAGTGTAGGTCTCCTCAAGATATTCTTCTTCACTGTTATAGTAAGTGATATTTAATTTATTAAAACACAAATAACATAGAAAAGTCAGAGGTTTGTGGGGTCTTAGAACTTCCGAGTAAGAATCTTAACCACTCCGAGGTCTTCCCTTTACAGGTACACTACTACACTTAACCTCTGCGCTATCATCATAACAATGCCTTTTTTAAGGTTTTTAATCTATAGGTATGCCTGTCTGTGATATGAAACAAAGGATTATATTAAATAATGATAAAACGTGAAACAAACAAAAATTTTTTTTTAATTGGAAAGAGGTACGAATTAACTTAAAAGGTAAAGTAAGGAAAATAGTTACCTATGGGTATTGGTATCTTCAAGTGTCAAAGTATTTCGGAGTATTGTTATGTAGGTATATACTTTGTAACAAAGAAAAGTACCTACTTAATTATTTTATCGACACCTTCACTGAATAAGACCGTAAAGTCAATTTATTGTATAATTTCCGACCCGCGCGATGCTCCGCTCCTATGGGTCGTAACGTGATGTTATAGAGTCGATAAATTGACTATCCAACACAAAAAAAAAATTTCAAATCAAACCAGTAGTTCCTGAGATTAGCACGTTCAAATAAACAATCAAACAAACAGGCAAACGAACAAACTCTTCAGCTTTATAATATTAGTATTAGCATTTTTGTAAACTACATACACGATTACATCTCTCATATTATTTTCCAACTTTTTCTCATTGCTGAAAAGTGCTCGGGTTTAAAATTCGGCATCATTCAATAACGTTTTATTCGTGTGAGATATTATTAACTCAAGTCAATTCCGGCAACAGCATTTGCTACTTATTTTGTAGAGCCTATTTGACATAGTTTTCTTATTCTTTTAACTAATTGTCCGAATAAAACCTTAAACAAATTGTTAAATCATACAAAAGTTGCAGAAAGGAAATAGTATCCTTCTTTTACAATAAAGGTGTATTCTCTCGAAAAGTATAGAAAAGTATAAGCGAATACAGACGAATATATTAAGAGCAATATTATTGTTACATAAAATTTACCACGAATAAAACGGCAAGAACAAAATGCGTTAAGTAAAATTAGAAATTTTCTGAGGTAATATTTTCTATTTAGAGTTTCTCCCTAAGTGAAAAAAAATCAAGATAAATGTATTAGTTCGCTAGATAAAAAAATTAGCATTCATTTGATATATAATATATTACTTAAAATATAAAGAAATTTATGGTTTTAATTTTTCCTGTAAAATTTGTGCTTTCCGATTACGGTTTTATTCGGTGGAGGCGCGTCGATATCTTAACAATTTATTGTAACGTTTTAAAAAAAACTATTGGTCAACTACATCGGTTGTCTTTCAATTAGTTTTTCTCTGATAATGACTGTTTGTTTTCCTCATGAATGAGATAACAAAAAGTCACACGCAGATTAAAATAATAAATATTAATAGCTAAAGAAATACTATAAGGACTGCCAATGAGAATTATAGCGTAATCTTAAATGAATAAATGTGCAATCTTACTTAGGATGACTAATCCGTTATACGTTTAGAGATGAAGCAAATCGACTAATTAGTAGACATTGCTTAATGGCTGTATAAATCATCAACGCGTTGAAACAGATGAAATTACACAAAGATGCATATCTAAAGACAAAGTGTACAATACAATAAGCAACAGCTAAGAGCCTACATTTTATTTTAAGTTAAAAGCTTAAAATCTTTAGTTTAGAAAATCGCGCCATACGCTAGCCAGTATGTTGGCGTCTGATAGTAACGACCATTTTCAGTTTATTACATTTGACTTTTATCTCATTTCAAACTAAAACTGAGAAAATTAAACGTTCCGTTTCACTAGCATTTTAGCAAGAATTTTAATATGTTATATTTTGAATTAAATACAAACGTTTTATTACTATAGTATGTAGCGTTTCAAATTTTATGTTTTACTATTTTCGTGAATCTCCTCATCATACTCATGAAGTAGTATGTGTAATGTATAATGCAATAATATATAGAATTAATAATGCAGCATTACTTAATTAATGACAGAAAATGATGTTTCCTAAATCGCGACGTCAATTGCGCAACTGCATTTCAAGTTATATGTTGTAGTTTCCGTGATCTAGAATATCATATCAATATAAAGATAGTTTTAGCTATTTTGCTAACTTGTATAGTATCCCATTTGTTCCGGTAACTAAATGAAAAATGCCATTTTTTTCTAAAAATCGTAAACTATATACTCGTAGACTGTACTAAATAGTTTTCTAGAGTAACTTTGTAAGTCAAAATGTTTCACAGTAAATGTTTCACGTATTATTTAAAAATTTGTATTTTTAATTACCTAATTCAGAAGTCCACCGCTTCAGGCAAAGCTGAAATCTACAGTTTAATGTCGAGTTTACATTTTCTATACAATGTTTCATTGCTATAAAATTTATAGCATAATTTAGTTTTCCGGCTTAAATATTTAGAGTAAACTTCAGACTGCTTCAGACTATTTGGAATTATTAATATATTTTTATTCCTACCCAATTGAGATCATAAGTAAACATCAGTCACGAATCCTATTTTTGTTTACAAGTAAAGTTAATATCAAAGTATTTAAAATATTATCATTACCACGCAAATAAATTGAATCGAGAAAATACAAAAACATAAATAATTGCAGAGAGAGTACACAAATCAGCAAATCTAAAGTTTTAACTTTGAAGTAATTGAAAAATTATAATTTTAAACTCATGACGCCTTTCTACAGAATTCTGAAATGTTTTTCCACTATTTACACAACAACAAATACTAAAATATTAGTATTTGTTTTTCGTGTTATGTCAATAATTACTTTGCTAGAGCCTTCTTGTTTTCGTAAATACATTTCGTAATAATGATTCTATGTCGTATAAAAAGAGCCATAATTCATGTACCTAAGCGAATTATTGTTTCGAATTAAAATAACACCTATATGATTATCGTTTTTCACTTTCGTTCTGGCTTAATTAACTCTTTCTTGTAGTTTCTTTCACGTCGAAGCTTTTGTCACTTATCTTGTTACCTAGTAAATTAAACATAAATATTGGTTAAAATATGTAGTAAATTTACAATTCCTTTTATTATATTACTAGCCAAATCCGCGAGAATTTGCCCACGTGATGCTCCGCTCTCATTGGTTATATTGTTGTTGCATAAACTTCCTTGTAAAATGCACTGTCCAAAAAAAGTGGATCCAGTAGCCCTTAATACTAGCGCGTTCATCCGAACAAACCAATTGTGCAGCTTATTACTACATACATATTACATAGGTGATTATTTCTGGAAACATTCATGCGATTGCAGAAATTATTTTACTGGGAGAAAGCTACCAATATTGACTAACTTAAAATGACTTTCAGAATAAATAAAAAATTTCATAATAATAATTGAATCAGGGAAAAATTGCTAGTATTAAACATTATTTTGGATGTAGGACTATAAAATTTTTACTTCCATCAATTTAGTTTGTTCTCCAATAACTTTTTGAATGAGGAGGAAAAATGAAATTGAAGGTAAACTAAAATTTAACTTAAAAGTGTATGGCCAATATGCAGATGATATTTATGTGGCAGTAGCTACTAGTTGCTTTTGAATGGCGAGTAATCATCTGCATTTGTGGGCATTATCTCAATTGGGGACGCAATGAGCGACCTCCAGCGCCGGACGGACACCGCACCCGCGATGCTCCACAATGTGCGTTTGTTTGCTTCACATTGTGATTTCTGCATAAAATCCTTTTATATCTTTGTAATGATATAGTCATCTGCATTTTATTCCACGAACGAATTTTGTCTGTAATTGTCAGTATATCACCTGCTAGTATACCTTATTAGAATGGCTGGTTTAGACAATGTTTTTGCCTATTTGATGCAAATGATATAACTCGGAGAAAATAAAAAAATAAGAAGATATTAGAGATAGGTAGTCAGTATGTACAATGTAAAGCAAAGACCAAGTCCACATCTGACGTCGGCGATATTAAAAATAGAGGGATGAATATTGTCAGAATGCCTTATCAATTATTCGCATTCTAGATTTGCAACGGATGGCTTAAATTAAAACCTATATACGTAACGATACGGTAGGGATATAACAAGACGTTACGATTTCTTACTATTCTGACCCAGTGCAGTGCCTCGGGCTTGTGATCAAGTGTGTAGGTTCCTACCACATAAGTGAACACTCATTTCTTCTGTCCATGTTCTCTATTCAAACTCAGGTTTAGGCTAACCAACCAACAATACAAGCCCAACATAACACAAACCTTACGTTGTTTTAAAGTAACCTACAAAACACATTGTTAGCTCGTCATTACGATAAATTCTGCGACATATATATTTTTAAACGGTAGTAAAATTAAAAATATAATGCAATTTTATCATCTCATTAGATCATCATGTTTATTGTTTACAGTATTTTTTACCTTTTCAAAGACAATGACAATAATAATAATGATGGTTTGTTTGATTGAATCAATGCATACTGATTTGCCTAATAACAATACCTGACATTTTATTTACATATCTCTTTATCTTAATAGTTATATAAATAAATAAATATTGAATATGAAGTTTTGTGTACAATTTCTTTTTATAATCGAAGGTAAATGTCTAGAACTGTGACATTAAACTGTGCACGTAGAAGTTATCTTTAGTTTTTGCTATTACAGTAGGTACGTTCATTACATCTCTCAAGCCGTTAAAATATGATGGAACTTTGAGGACGAGAGGTGTCATCAATAAGAGACTAAAAGAATATGCGAAAGACTTTAGTGTTTCGAAATATTTATTGGCATACATTGCCGACAGCAAAAATTAAAATTGTATTAAAACGCATTATCATCATTTTATCATTTTTAATTTTTAAAAAATATACCAAGTCTTTGTTTTTTGGGTACCGAGGACGACAACTTGAACCAACAATCTTATCTATTATACATCCTACTAAGTAACTGATAAGGTTCAGGAACCCATTCAAGCAGCATAATCTGTGTAAATGTAATCTTTGGGAGAGTTCTATCCGCCTTAGTTTCTACCGTAATTAGGACTATTTGGAACGCTCTAGCGTTATATAGATGTAATAATTGCAACGTTACGATCCTTTTGTAAATAAATAATTAATAATAATTAATATCGAAATTTGGTTTTCTGTGCCCGATTGAATATCAGACAAATACCTTATTTTTTTGTCATTAAAGTACGTAAATAATGTATCCTACATCTGTATAAAAAACAATTAAATCGTAAGTTTTGCGGAATATTTTAAGGATTTCATCATATTTGGTATATTGACCGATTAATTATAAATTATTTGGCATGATTGTAATATCGCGTGTGATTCACTAACAAAAGCATATTATTATTTATCTATTCGTAAATATCGTGAAGACAACCTTAACGTTTATCTCCTGCATTGCGTAGTCAGTAATTAATTTGTCCGATTGTGAAAGATAACAGACACTGCGACATCTGATACTGTAAATTACCTAATTTTACTCTATAATACATATAGCTTAGCAAATATTTTCTATAAACAAATATTTAAATATTTTTGCTAAAAGAATGTTCGTTCTTGTGACGTATATTAATTATTTTCACACCTTTTCTTTTTTCCATAAAAATGATTAGAAAACGAAACATTCTCTTCTAATACGTAATTATGTGAAAAAAAAGTTTGTAAAATCAAAAATTCCTCTTTCCTCTGCCTTCAAATACACAAATTCGCCTTCTTTAAACATATGTCACACATATATCAAATATAGATTATTGCGTTGTGCGTTCTAATCAACAGTTGCATAAACTACTGAAGAATCACGCAGAAAAAAATATAATAAAATATAACTTGTTTTTTTTTTTATTTACATATCATGCCATAACATAATTTTCATGCGTTCTCCTTGAAATTCTTTGAAAATAACGACACGCTACAAAAACTTTACGATTTATATTACGGACGGTATAAGTTTTTCATAAATATTTATGCGTCTACAGACACGTCTAGAAAAGGTGTTATGTATTTAATTATTTATTTTCATGTTATAACTAATAATAATGTTTAAAATTTTTTGCAGGTCAATAGGTACATACTTCTTTAGATATTAGTGATGGTAATATCAAACATATGATTCAACTCACCTATTTCGTATTATTAGTGTAAACTAGAATTTGTTATTTTATCACTTTGCTCAGATTAATTTATTGGTATTGTCGAAACAACATTGTCTAGTAAAGACATTTATAATCTGTGTTAGAACATGTAATCATAAATAATATTGTGTATTAGTGTCATAGAGTTTATTTTCCAGTAGGTACCGAATAGCGGTATAATTTAGAATATTTATTTTGACTTTATTATCAAGTAGATTTTTCCAGTGCAGTTATCCTTTTAGTAAAGAGACACTAAACTGTATTACAATCCACTCATAGTAAACCCTCGAGGACCCCAGTCACTAATTTCTAGATAAATTAAGCATGTTAGTTATAAGGTATCACACCATGAGCAAATATATCACGGAGTAACTTGGTGTTGACATATCATGCCCTATATTATAAGACTGTAATGACTTACACGTTAGATTCACGGAAAAATATTTTTCCCAGGGTTACGCAAGCGGTAATTGTGGTGGAGCACCTTAGTTGCCATCCTCCGAAGTTTGGTAAGTGAGGCACTCCATTTTTACACAGTCTGCCCGACGTGATTCCGGAGAGAAATATTTAGTCGATTGTACCGCTCGTGCCCTGTAACACAGCTTCTTGACACGAACAGAATCAGTGCGGAACATCACGCATAAATAGATCTTTCCCGGGAACCACCGGAAGCATATCACGTAGAGTAGCCGCTTGAGACATAGCCAGAGCTTAATAGATACTTGAGAGTGGAGCGTCTAACGGCCACGCTGTCGATGTCACGCTATGCATGATTATGATAAGAGCACGATTACTTTCCTCTAATATTGTTCATTAGTTAGTTCACCTTTTTTTATAACATTTTAGACTTATTGCACCTTTTAATATATTTTTTATTACGTCACGTTTTTTTACTAAGTAAGTCAGTGTAAGTAAGGTCACTTATTGCAGTTATTAAAGCGAAAATTTTGCTAAAATTTGAAGGAAGCCATCGATGTAATCGCAGAAGATACAGGAAGGGTTTAACGCAGTGAACCTGCGCGCAAGGCAACTCATCCGTGTAATGGAAGTCTACGAATTTCGGCCCATCTTTTTCCTTAGTTTTCTTTATGCATATCGCAGTTTATATTATTTACGTGAGTACAATTAAAAACTTTGTGTTATCACTTAATTCGAGAGCCTTGAAAAGACAGAGTTCTATGAAAAAATGCAACCATAAAAAATCCTTACAAAACAATCATTGTTTTTAAAGAAGTAACAGACAGCTTTAAAAAGATTAAGTGGTAGTGATTTTAGAAGATATCAGGTACAGAGGCATTTTAAAATGTCAGATAATTTGAATTGTTCTGTTCTGATGCCCGACGCATAAAAGTTCAGTAGTTGAGAGTCAGTTTACTATCGTATGAAGAACGACTATTAATGTCATATGATATGAAGAGCGTCATTCAAAATAACACACTTTTCGATGGATCCTCTTAAAACAACTCGGATACTTTATGGCCAGAACTTGTACGTAGAGGTTGCTGACTATTTTTTTGCAAATAAAGAAAATTGATTTGAATTGATTTGATTTGTTGCTATACGATAGCTTTACAGTCTATAACTTCAAGTAAATAAAATCTAATTTAATATATTGATATTTTTGGGATATAAAAAGTTATTTTGTGTTTTTATTGATATACCTACTCTTAACAAATACTATAATTTTTTTTATTCAAGTTACAGACGAGACTAGTGATGCACTTAAAAGGAATCCTAAATTTTAAGACATATTGAAACAATCATAAGAAGTAGTTCCGTGTGCTTTGTCGTTCTCATAAAGTTCGATATGTATGTATAATTGTATATGACATAAGTGGTAGTACTTTTTATAAAGTCCAGTTGGCAACTATTGTCCTAGATCTTCAGGACTCTTGGTCTATTATTATCGCGAACTATATTGACTTGCGCGATTTTTCAGTAAAGTTAAAAGAACTTTGTAATATAGAGCTGTTACTTATAGTTCGTAAATCTAAGCGAAGTTTTTATGTATTACAGGGGGCGCCGCGCCGCGCAGACACTAGACGCACTAGTAATCCGATTAAATGTAACAAAATGCTACACGCACCCGCACCCTTGCCCGCGGTACCCGCGTCCAGTCTCTTTCTCCCCGACGAGCCACGACTTCATAAATTCGTTTAGTAGATGCAATGAAAATATGCATTCTATTTTTATTCAAAATCATATTATAAGAGCATTTGTAGCAGAAAAATTTCAGTGATAACAAAATATAGAAATAGTCTCCATTTTTTCTGGTACCGATATTTGTATGAAATTATTCCCGAAAGACAGACGCATAAAAATCATAAACAACTAAATAATAGGTCACCTTAAAAAAATAACATATAACAACATGGCCGACGGACCTTCATACAAATATCACACAAATAAGTGTCCTTAAGACAACACATACTTATATTCTTGTATCAAATGCGTTAATTCACTCAAAACGTCAATTTTGTAAACTTATTAATAATTATTATTAATAAAATAGTAATATACCTATTTCCCAATAGAAATTTATCCCACTTTACTCCAGTCTTTATTGTTCTCGTGAAGACATTCGCGAAGTAACTAAAACGAAATTGGAACTCTTTTGCCTCGGGCACTTTTAAGCGTTGATTGCAAATCCATAGTACTTTTATATGTGATTGAGTAAATGTTATAATAACCCACGTAAAGGGATATTACAATGTAAATTTAACATAAAAATTCCATACGCATGGGCTTTGAATCGTAACTCCCTTCCCAATTATATTATGCGGTCGTATCTTAAATGTTAATGTTTATTTTTTGAATTAATACTTAAGTTTGATCTAGATACCTTTTATCTGGTTGCTATGAGAAAACTATGGTATTGTCATCTGTCAATCAAAAAAACGTATTTTAAATTTAAATTTTTGGAACTCCTGAAACATCATAAAAACTAGCATAAATTGACCATGAAAATCGTTTTACATCGGTGTAGAGAAGAAAATATTATGATAATAAAATCTGCGTTATGTGTTCATAAAGATATTGGTATAACTAGGTGTCATTAGACGAAAATCACGAAAATTAGGTAATAAAAAATCTACGATGTACGTAACGCATAAGGTTCACTTTTCGTCATCAAATATCTTCAGAAGATTCTGAGTTTCCAAAAAATACCGACCGATTTGGTCGGTCTGTAAAATAGTTTTTTAAATTCTTCTTTGACATTAATTTCTGCAAAGTATCATTGGATCTTTTCTACTTTACACAAACAAGTTTTTTAGAGTTTTTGAATCAGGCATAACAGCATTTTCTTATAGATTGTTTAAATATACAACGGATAGGGTTAATGTAATATATTAGGTCGTAACAGGTAATTAAATGGAATTACATGGATGTATAGACAAAGGGGATTAGAAATCGATATCTTAAACTTCTGCGACAGACATGAGGGGTGAACGGTCGTGTATGCGTATGTAGTGATGTAAAGAGGCAACTTCCTATAGGAAAGACACTAAACGGATTTAAAGGTCGTAGAGTTATGATGAAAGATCAGAAAGATTTTTAAGGTGAAATGCGGCAAAACGTTTATGCATCCGGAAATAATTTCGGATAACATACACAGTTTCTCTAGAAAGTTTATAAATATGGCAACCAAAGCAGAACCTTGGACATATTTACACACGTGTTTATAATTTGTAAAATACAAGTCGAAGGCGGTCCTGAAAAATTACGCCACCTGGCTCTGCCCGTTACTGCTGTATTTATGGTGTAAACAGAAGCCTCGGAGCATTTGTTTCGCTACAAATAAATCAACTAAAAATCTTGTTCACCTCGTCGGAATATTCGTTGATACCTTTATCGCTTCATCCATATGCAACACAGTGGAGTTTTGTACCTATTGTGAGGTTTGTTTGAAGAGTTACGTGCATTTCAGCAAACTCCAAAATGTTGCTTCAAACTACGTCCGTTGAAACGTTTTGTTCAGATTTTGTATTTTCTCTATTTTTATTACTTTTGTAGAGACAGCTTTATGCCAGAATATAATAGACTAGTATTAACTGGACGATGCATTAACTGATGCGACCATTTAACTACCTAATTTTTTAAAGAATATGAACTGCGTACAATCTATGTACACATGTTTTACAGTCGAAAGAAGTCGGCATTTCCTGAAGCAAGATATAAACTTTATATATAAATATACGACGTTGGCGTCATCCTCTCTGAATGAAACCACGCAAAAGCTACATTCCATCGCCTACGATACAAATCTGTAGTATTTAGATTTAAAATAAAATGAGACAAAACAAACGTAATACCGATACGTTTAAAATAATGTTATAAACGCGTCGTTCTTAAAACTGTATAGCGCGTCAAAATACTCCACTAATACTCTGAGATATAAAAGCTTTATCCATCGACTCGTACCGATATTTCCGTCAGTTTAGCAATAAAATCTTCTAAATAATGTTCGGTAACGTTTAACATACAAAGATTGGCAAGAAAAAGCATTGAACTAACATTTATATTCGGAAATTAATAATTTAAGATTCTGAGAATTGATTAGATAACGCAGAAGAGAAATAATGAGTTTCTGTTTAAACAAAATCATGAGAAACTCTTGGTAAATTCATAAAAGTTAAATTTTTATGTTGAAATTTCATTGGACCGTTGTGAGAACGATTGCCTAGTGCCAATCTTGTTAAAAATAGCTTTCAATATATATTGAACACAACACGTACGTCACGTTAGTATACAACTAAATTAGTCGCTGCGTCGAAATACACGTGGAAACTGAATAGTGAACTTTCTGCGTTGTTTCGACGCTTCCTTTCGAGCAATACTCTCTGGATCCCCAAGATATCCAGGACACTATACCGAATTATAAAATAAGGTATACAGTAGAATTAATATTTTCCAGGAAGAACCATGTAGTTAGTTTTATTATCCTCTGAAATATTTTATTGCTTGGCAACAGATAAATAGGAACAGCTATTTTGGACGTCTTGTAACCTATTACACTACGGCTGTAGGATTTGTAATTTACAATTTTAGTAGGACCATCAACACCCAGGTCCATAAAAATTATAGATCATTTAAGAGCTTTCACCTGAGCCCCCTAACATATCCAAACCTTCATAGGTAATACAAGAAATCAAGAAGGAGGTCTTAGGCAAAGCAAAGGTAATTTGGATGAAACCTCAAAAGCAGATAGAAATCTGAAAAGTGTAGCAGCTGAAGTAGATGATCAGGATTTGTAATCTATACGACTGGACATTTAAAAGTAACAGCTAAAGCCAGCGTTGATAGATACAGAAGTCCAGATAAGAGCATCTATAAACGAAAGCGTGTTGCACGTCACGACTAACATTATGCGGGTATAAATAACATTGACGTCGCTCACTCAGCGCTCAGCCGTGACAGATGTGTGCCGTAACAGACGCCCTAATAATGCATTTATTGATTTAGAATTAATGGATTAACATGTACTGCTAATGTTATAAATGCTAACGTGTTTGTCAGTCTTCCTTTCACGCGACGATTCTGAACGGTGGATGAACTCAGAAGATGCCGTACTATAGACATGTCTAATATTAATTATGGTCGAAGAAAGAAATTATGGTCTATACGCAGACCCGCAGTATGAAATCCTGGCTACTATAATATTAATCCTGGTGGTTATACTTTAGACAAGAGGTTTGAAGAGTTTGCTGCGCTATCTAGATGATGGTAAGATATCTATATATAATAGAATACTTAAATATGTTGAAGAAA
>JAOPUB010000004.1:1996326-2010388 GCA_027564055.1 Neptis clinioides
AACGAGGTAAGAAGCTCAGTCAACTTGCTTCATACAGAACCTCCAACTTCATTCGTAAAGGTAATTTTAATAAATGTTTAAATATGTTTTCAGTTAACAAAACCCTATGAAAACTATTAGATACAGTTTTATTATTTATTTTAATTACCTTGGTTTCTTGCCTAGCATTTAACTTAAGAGTTGACTTTTTTATTGTCTTGAGATTTCTAACATAATTTCACATTTACCTACCAAATAAAATAATCAACTGTGTTTTATAATTTTTAAATTGTACATTGTAGAATATAAATTTTAAATCCCTCCCTGCATTGATTTAAATCTTTTTAATCTCTAGAATGGAAAATAATCTTTCTTATTCCATATCACATTTTGAAAGAAATGCTTTTGCTGAAATGCGTATAGTTATTTGCATTTTAAAATTTTAACAAACGTTTTTAAAGGCTTTGTTCCCAACCATCGTTTCAGTTTTCATATTAATAAATTTATGTAGAACTTACCACTAAGACTATTTTCATATACACTACTAATTACGAGTACTAGGTTTAATAATAGATACAAACTTATTTTTGCTTTCTTCAAAAATCATAACATTTTATTAAATTATTACTATAATACTTGGAATACTTCAAAGTTCTACCGATTTAAATTGGGCAGTACTCTCTAACGAGTGCTAGACCGGTAGTTCATATCAAGTTTTTCAGTTTTTAATATCAACTATTCTTCAAAAAACCTAATCATGGAGGAAATTAATTTTAATGCAATATTTTGCACTAATTTTTCACCTGTGTATTTTCACACTCGGGCAAGAAAGTTAGTTTTCCAATAATTTTGACTAAAGGCTTTAAAAATTGCGTTTAAATATTATTGTACTAAATAACGAAGAAAGCGAGGTAGTGATTTTTGTAAGAAATGTTAACCCAACTTTCTCAAAACTATAGAAATGTTACACTAGTTTAAAATGCAGCTCACATTATCTTTACCACTGCAAACGATTACCAATCAAAAGAAATGTTTTCAAAATTAGCATACTCATTTTCTTGAAGAACGGATTTAAAACAGGTTTTGTGTGGCGCCTCACCATCGGTCTAATAGTCTTGACTCTTGGACTAATATACACTTGAACGTGGTACACCAAAGATGTCTGGAAGGTAGTAGCACTTTGTACTCAATGTAGATTGTAAGACTATATTGTTATTTGGAATCATGAAACTGATTTGATGTTGGATCCAGGAGGTTAATAGTAGAACTTTCAGTGGCTTTTTAGTTGACCAATATATTTTTTAATGATGGTCCTTAGCCTTTAGTTTGATTACAAAGTTATCGACCCTTCGTTTATCAAATTATTAAAACTTTTTAGCATTGTAAGGTAAGGGCAGTAAGGTACATTGACTCTTAATCGGTTGTAAAAATTGATATCTAATTTGCGGTCGTGTTGCTATAACGGGATCAAGATAATCTTACGCGTAATATAAGTGACTAGCTTACCCGCCCGCGCTTCACTTCGGGTGTTTAAAGAAAAATTATAATCTATATGCCTTCATTGACAATCAGGATGAGTTTTGCGCAACTAACCGACCGAACCGAACTACCAATTTATTAATTAAATAACCGTGGTAACACTGCATCGCCTCTGTTCATCAGAAACATTGTAGTTGTTTTTCACAAACTTTTTAACATTGGTGCAGCAGGCACAACAAAATGGCGATGACTTATTGATTTCGAAGCATGGCAACACTACACCACCTACATAACTCTGGCACAGTGTACCTTTCTATCGGCGAAATAATTTTCGAAGTCGGTTTGCTATTGTCAGAAATAATGTCCAAATTACAAAATCACACTTGGCATCACCACGTAGTCAATGTTACCCGGAAAGGATATAGATTTCGAAAGCGAAAGAATTATCAAAATCGGTTCAGTAATTTCGGCGGTAGTCCCTAATTTACAAAATGGTCAGTTTTTACACTTAAGTGGCCATATCTTTTTAACTATTTTAAATATGTCAACACCAGATAGCCTATTTTACCCGGAAAGGACGGAGCTTTCGATCGGCGAAAGAATCATCAAAATCAGTCTAGTAGTTTCAGAGCCTATTCGGATCAAAAAAACAAACAAATCTTTCCTCTTTTAATATATATAGAGAATTTTTTGTTGTCATTCGCGAATAAAATATCTGATTTCTCACTCTGGATTATCCCAGTCAAGATTAGCAACTACTAGGAAATTCATGAATCAACGTGTGACAGTCAAATGTTTTACTGATAAAAAAGATAACACTGTAATACTTCTTTAGACTATTTTTCTAGAACTACATGAAGAGATTAACAACTAACTTTTAACTCTAACTATGACAATATTTTTTATATCTTCTTCTTCGCTACGCTTACTGCCGAAACTAAAAATCAATCTCAATCCGAAATCTATGGATTATGCATTGAAAATAGATTCTAAATTCAAATTTGTGTCTTGAAAATCCAAATTTGAAAACTGTTTATTTTCCTTATCTAAAGATTTTCGATTAGAAATAGATTCTAAATTTGAATTATTTATGCACAAAATTTGTGATTTTTCTATTTTCTGTTCACAGAATGTGATTTTGAAAAAGATATAACGGCTGAAACTACTAATCAATCTCAAGCCGATATCTATTTTTATAGATTTACGGATTATGGATTGAAGACAGATTCAAAATTCAATTTTGTACATACATTTGAATTTGAAAAGCCGCGGTGGTCGCTAGTTTTCCATAAAATCCTTGATTAATAATAAAACTGACTCGCTCATAGGAGGAAAACTAAGAAATTAAATTATCTAATGGTTTTTACTTAAAGTATCTACGTTAACAGTAGAGTAGAAACAAACAGAAGTTGGTGGTGAGAGACGCGGTTTTAAAAGTATATCCACACAAATTTGGAATAAAAAATTGTATAACATATTTAACAATAATCATCGTGGATTATTTACATAAAATTAAATATGGCATGGATGCACTTTTGTCACAACATTAAACAGTTTCAAAATCATACTTTTCGAATGACTTGTCCTTGAAGAACACTAATATTTTTTCAAAGGATCAGTAATATCAATGTAATAATATGTACAAGAATGTACACTAGTCTATATCTTGAGTTACATCGGCTTATAGATAATAATTAACGGCACGGGCGAGGTCGGGTGTGGCGATTTATTGCTTTACAAGATATCGATAGCGATTCCACTGTAAACATACTAACTACAATAAGTATAAATCTATCTTTGTATCGCATTACTCTTGTTAACAGATATCAAATGAGCAGGTAGCCTATTTCTGGTCTAGTTTATCAATATGGCAAGAATCATGTATTTCTAGATTTAGCTAGAATAATATTTATAGATTTTTTAAATTGAAAATATACAGATAGATTTTAAAATTTTATATATTTAAAAATATGTGTTGTTATTCATGAATCTGAATGTTTTTAAATGAATGACTTTAAAAAAAATATGAATTAGTTATAGAAATAAATTTTAGTGCCAAAAGTAGTTTAAATACTAAACTCCTAGTACGTCTATCAGAAATATCGATCGAGTGTTATCGCTATCGCCGGTTATCACTTATCGACCGATAAACCGTTGTAACGTACCAACTCACCTCTAAATTATTTCTTCAAAATGGGTACATAGACACAGACAATTGTATAATCTAAATAATATAAAATTTGCTGAAGATTAAAACATGAATTTTCGATAAATTTATTTTTGTTATGTTACGATAATCATTACGAAGACTTTTTCACCTAATAGTTTTTCAAAATTATACAAAAACTTCCTAATGATAGTAAATAAACACCTACTTCTTTTTATTATAACATTTTTTATCATCACAATCTGTCTATGGTCCACTGCAGAGCTGGGACCCCTCCTCGTAACGAGGAGGAGGAAGCCATAGGCCACTGCTATATTTTTGAGATTTCTAGTAGGTCCTAAACTCCTCGTTGAATATATGAGTCTAAAATCCAAAATAAGTGGTTTTTGTTTAGGTAGTAATGCATATGTAAGTCAGAGCGTTCTTCATACTAGAAGTGAAAACAATAACATTTTTCTGGGTTAGGAAGTTTCCGAAGGGATAGTAGATTCAGACATTCAATAAGAGAATGTGAA
Organism: Neptis clinioides; assembly: GCA_027564055.1. Classification (NCBI taxonomy): domain Eukaryota; kingdom Metazoa; phylum Arthropoda; class Insecta; order Lepidoptera; family Nymphalidae; genus Neptis; species Neptis clinioides. Next base: position 2,000,467 of record JAOPUB010000004.1, read on the forward strand.
TTCCAATTATGAATAAAGGATTTTTGACTATAACTTTAATCTTTTTTATTTCTTGTCCATCTATTAAGGAAAGAAGGGAAAAAGTGGAAGTGAGAGTTGGTATTTAATAAATAATATATTGTTCATATATTTATCACAAAACTTAGTGTTTGAAACCACTAAATAAATTTAAAAATTCAAATACAGATCTGAGAAGTAAAACGTTTATAAAAGTAAACAAATCCTATAAATAAATAGGTTAGATACAATAAGTATGTATATAGATAGCAAAAAGCATTTCACATGCAGAACAATAACGTCAATCAAACGCGAGAATGAGTTACATAAACATAATTATGAACACATGCCTTGATTCAGCCACTTGTAGAGTTTAGCTTTATATGACAAATTGATCAGCTCGACCTTGGCGACAATCTATGTATGGGATGACATCGCTTTGACATTCTTATACTTCAATAATAATTGCCACAATTAATATTTTTTAAAAGCAAAGTGTTGGCACAATTTTGTATATTCTGCTAAAGTTCAGAAAAGGTCAAAAACTTAAAAACAATACAAAGGGTCCTCTATTCTACCTTTACCTGCCTATCTATAAAAAAGATAAGGTAATAACACACAACACTACCTTTTAGGAAACTTTTCAAAATTCTCGGACTGTTGCAAACATTTTGAGATTAAAATCAGTCAATGTAGCCAAAATTTAGTCTGTCTAGCTGGTCTCAAATAATGTACTAATAAATGACATAAAAATATATCCATACACACAATACTTGGTGTATGAATATATTTATAAGATTGGTGGTGTAAATATAAAATATTTCTGTACAAATATGTAATGGATATTATATTATAAACTAGCATTTTATTACAAGTATGGCATTTTAATTACCATATTTAAACAACATTTACTGAGTAGTTTATATAATGAAGCCAATTAAAAATCATTACAACAACACTAAGTTCGACTTATAACTAACCAAAATTCAATATACATATCGAAAAAAAAATGATGGATGCTAAATTGATGTTGAACATTTAAACAGTTTATTTACTCCAGATTTGAAAAGTTTCATAATTATAACACCTATGACCATGATCCACATTACTGAAATTGTAAGACAAAAATATCCAATCTAATCTGGATGTACATAGTACATACCCAACATAGGGCTTCATGTGATAAGATATAACATATTGGGGTTAATTAAAAAACCAAATAAAATATAGTGTTAACTTTATACAGTAACACAAAACTGAGTACTTTTGGTCATATATTAACATTATCTATCTACACTATTTCCATAACTACATATTAATGAAAATAGTAATAATGAATAATAGAATATTACATTTGTTAACTATGAATCATGATCTAAAAAAAATTTTTCAATTAAGTTGGCAGAATAATTAACAATATATTTAATATACAGAAATAGTTTAAAAAGAATACTTAGCCATTACATTTTTTGTTATGATTAGAAACTGGTCCATAATAAAACAGACATTGATGGTATCACTTGAGAGTGATTTATGTGGTAATTGCATGGCTACAAAATGTTATTAGTCACTAACAGAGACGTTTATGTTATGTATTGAATGTAAATGATTAATTCTAATCAATTTACATTTTATTGAATGGTTAACTTGTTAAGTTATTAACTGGCTAAGGCTAAACTTTCTAAATAATACCATTGTGGTTACTATAATAGAGAATTAAGATGAGTGGCATCATATGTTGTTATTATTCATTAGATAATTTAACTTATATCCTTATAAAACATTGGAAAATAATAACTTAAAAATTATGCCTTTTACATTTAATCAAATAAGTAAATAAACAATATTTTACATCTCTAATAACTCAAATAGTAATATAAAGTTACTGCACAACCAATAAATAAATTAACATAAGCTAGTAATCTAAAATCATTAAATATAAAACTTACCTTGCGGAAAGCAAACAGTTCATTCTGCAGTTTTTGTCTTTCTGCAGAAGGCTGCTGGCCCTTCCCACGTATAAACTTTAGCATTCTGCCGGCCTGCAACAAGACAATCACTTAGCACACTTCACATACACCATTTAAGGAGATATAAACACGAGCCTACCATTATTGCATACTAGAAGAGCGAACACTAGTACCCTAACCGGCACCGGAAAGCCGACTGAATTTGTAGCACCTCCCAGCCCTAGCGCGGCGTTGTCACCGTCGAGCCCGCACCCAGATAAAAATACAACTTATTCTTAAAATCTCAAGATAACTGTCGCCAAGATAACACTTTAGATAGCAAGAAATGTTACAAAATATGGAAATTTGAATACACTATTAAAGATCCTTGTTTCCATCCTGAGACAACGCCTGTCGAACAGGTTACACGTACATCTTAACACAACTTGTACAAGCGCAAGTTGAATAACGATGAGTATATAAAGAATATCCCATCTTACATACCTGAAGACGACAGTTTGAAGATTTTTAGTTATAAAATCCAAATTTAGAGAAATGACAGACAACTCACAACGGCGTCAGAAATACATACAAACACTACTACAAAATTCATGAACGTATGCAAACGAAACGCACCCACACTACGCCATAAAATGACGTGACTGGTCTGTAGTGTTGCCTGGTATATACCATCCATTTTACTCTCAAAAATAAAATTTTTACTCCTTATTTCGCTAAACACAACTGGTTCCAGTTTTTAACCATAATGTCCTCAAAATGTTAATGGTTTAATGAATGCGAATAATATGAAATACTTAGAGCAAATTGTAAGCGTCATAAATTAATAAGAAAATTAATGTACATAACATATTGTGAATTGTACGTAAGCCACTGCGCGGAGTATGTCGGCACTCAGTGCGTTTGTGCATTAATCTTAATAGAAACTTGAGCAAAAAATATATAAATTATGCCTATAATCAGATAAAAAAAAATTTAACATTAAATATTAGATAATAAATAAAAAATTATGCAAATAAAATATTAAATGATTCGAGCTTATGCATAAAATAAACTTTATGCAAGAATGAAATGACTTGTGATTGTGCAATCCACAGACTAGATAGTGATATATAATAATAGCTACACTACTAGACATTAAAGAAAACTAAGTATCCATTACTGTGAATTGCGTACTTAGATTTCTTTAATGCCACCCCACACAATCCGATCTGGATCGGACCTGATGCGGCCTTGATCGGGCATCCTACATAATCTTATAAATGTTGCTAGTTGCTGACTTGTTGGTGGATTGGTTAGCTTGGTGGATCCGATATTAAGTGTTACTTCTTTTCTTATTCTTTTGTGTTACTTATTTGCTATCCTATCAAATTGACAATAACATGACAATCATACTTGAGGTATTTGACATTTTTTGTTATTGTAAATGTTTATTTTGGTTCTCCGAAACAAATGACATCAGAGATATTTATTTTTATTTCAATTACAACGTCTGTCGCCCGTCGTCAGGTGGCAAATCAAGGCCATATCGGATCGCAACCACATCGGGTGGTGTAGGCTGGATATTTAGTAAAATTTAGAAGTACTAAATAGAAAAAAGTATTATTTCTTATAATAACATTAAATTTATAATCATCTCTTGTTATTATAATAACATTATAATAACAAGAGATGATTAGACCTAAATAAAGAGTGTTATAAATAAACAATATGAGAATAGTATTTAGACTTAATATTTCCAGAATTGTATTATACAGTAAAACGGGGGGAATCGAAACTATCACAAACTTAAAACCTGATTTTAGTTAATATCTCATTTCAATTATGAGAATAAAAGTTTTTTTTTTCGGTGACTGAACTTTAGATTGCATATCATTTTTTTACAATTTACTTTTATTTTCTTCAAAACGCTTTTTATGTGACAAGCCTTATAAGACATTTGGATTCATTCCATCCTCCACTTAGCGGTTTTCATATTATTACTGTTCCCGGTTCCCGCTAAAACTTATGAGAAATAAATTCAATGTTTATAATCTTATTTAAAGAACCAAAAGTAATTATTGTAGTATTTTATAATATGCATAACGCACCAAGGAGACCTGTGAGTACCGCAAGATTATCATATCTATACATATAAAAATTGATTTTAACATTATGTCGTGCGCCTCTCTCTTCAGAATGTATAAAAATTAATTAAAAATACTTTTTAAGATTATCTTTTTTTACGTTGAGTTAGAAAGTGTAGCGCGCCTTAAAATTTCTTTGGGACACAGCCGAAGTCGGGCTCTTCAATAATAAGTAATAAATATATTGTATATGAAATTGGGAACAAACACGCTCTTCTACTGTTAAAGGTTGAAGTTTGTGAAAACTCCTCTTAATTCTTAATTAGTTTATAATTTTGTTTGGGCGTTAATGGAACCTTCGGGAGTTTATATCATATAATATTTAACAAAATTTAAACTTATCTTGATTTTAACGAATATATGCATTAGAAATCGAAAATGCTTGGAATTTCTTAATTCTGGTCAAGATCAAAAGGTCAAAAAAAGTCATAACATAAATAATAAAAATATTAAAAGGTGAATTTTGTAAATACACTCTCATGGAATATTTAAGATGTTGTAAATCTAATTATTTTTAATGATTTAACAGTTAATCAATAAAAACTTCATAAAAATACTTGGCGACGTAATTTCATAATAATTAGCGGAAAAGATAGATTATATGTGCATAAAATCTAATTTGAAAATTATTAAATATAGAGATTAGCGCGTTAGAACAAACAAACTCTTCAGTAATATTAATATAGATTTGTTGGATTGGAATTGCACTTCTCCTTTTTAATTTATATATCTATTTTTCGACTGTGTAATGTTCAGTTAAATATAAATGAAGTAAATTCAGGTAACAAGCAGGTAAATGCATCACTCAGAAGTGTTTCGTTCCAATGAGGAACTGTCAAGTTTATAGTCTGTCACGCTAGAAACTGAAGCAAGAACTGAAGTAGAGCACATTGAAATTTAGCAACTGTCTGTCGAGCCGCATTACGGAGTTCGCTACCGTATTTATAAATATTCTGCCGGCGATTTCAGACCGTTGAGTTATAGTTCAGGATATTTACAGCTTATTCAAAAATAAAAACAAACCAGTTTCTTATGAACTCGAAATATCTTGACATTCGCTGAATTTCTTTGTGACTTGATTGTATTAGTGCTTTTGTCTTGCGTCCTAATTTACTACTCTCGGCATGTGATAAATTATCATTTGTAATGTTGATAAATGTACTTCTTTTAAAACAGATATGTCGCAATGGTTTTACATAAAAATTAGTTGTGTATATTTGAAAAATTCGGACTATTTATTCATGACTTCAAATATTTTTGTGCGGGTTTAAATTGGACTTTCCTCCGTCTAAATAAAGCGTCTTGTTTATTTTCGCTGCGTGCAAATCAACCAAAAAGCAGTCTATAAAAACGAATGTACACACTGAATACTAATTGGCAGTTGCCATGTGTTTTTTGCAGTCCAATCCTCTCTAAAAGCTATTCAATAGAAATAATGCAAAGAGAAGATACGGGATAAGCTGACATATGCGAGCATAAGCCGTCATTAAAATCAAATTTTGGCGCTGATCCAGGCCTTAGAAGATATTGTTTGCCATCTTTGTAGAAAGGATAGTAATAATGATCAACTTTATTGTCCGACAATAACATAGCAAGATCATAGATTTTGGGTAATGAGTAATAAATACAATATAGGGATGTTACTATTTCTGACATCCATATTAGTTAATTATCTAAATTATTCTACAAAACAAATGTAGGCTACATGGAAAAAATACAATTTATAAACCACAGTCATTGTACATTAGGTGTGTTTTTGTTATATAAAAATATATTTTATTTGTCAGCTACAAATGATTACTTTTGATAGTTCCTATTAAGTTAATTTTAAAAATACTCATACTCACTCGGCTTATACAATCCGCCATAGACGATAGCTTGATGATTGATTTTATAAAGTGAGTGTTGACTTTTATCCAGTACCTTAAAAGTAATTGGTTAGTCACATAAGTTCTTCATTCCATGAGTTCACCAGATCCTTCAACCTTCACATAAGCTTATAGTCTAAAGTCTTTGGAATTATTATCTCTTACGTGCTTGTATACAGCTTGTATATGGTTAATGAACGTTTAAAAAAAGCATAAAATGCAATCTATGGAGCAATAATTCATAATGCAGTGCGGTGACGAACACTAATCTTACGTTTGTTTTGCAGCGACATTTAGCACAGCACTAACAAGTCACCAATCTAGAACAGCTTCCTCAATAAAATATTTAGCGCAAATAAATAGCGTACCGAGCAATAATAGTGAGGCAATAATATTTAATAATAATATATCGATTAGCCATTTATTATCCTTTGTTTATTTTAGTCTAGATTTGCTATTACTTGACTCTCATAATATTAATTGACATAATACCTTTGACCTAATTTAATACCTTTAAATTAAGATGGTGTTGATTTATTGGTTTATAAAAAACTCACCTCTAAATTATACAGTAATACTTAATTTAAGAAAAAAAATGTATATTTAGAACTACAATAATTTTTATTTCAATATAAACATTAAATTACTAATACGCATAGAACCAATTACTGAATCGCGTTCATTTGAAGTGCCGTACTGCCGAACTCTACAAGCCACCACATGGGTCGTTAGCAACCGTCCCAAAATAATAAAAAAAAACTTATTGATTGATGTCTAGCTTCATGCATGCTTGTTTTTGACATCTCGCCATCAAGAAAAAGGAGTGCGAAGTGACGCGCTCACTATAATTTTTTAATATTATTTGGAACGACATACGAAGCCGAGTCACATGAGCTAATGAAGTTTAAATATTTTCGTTCTGTTCAACAGGAACTGCGTCGTCACACTCAAAATTGTGATGCCACAGAACTGTATAGTTTTGTAGTCTAAATTTGATTTGAGAGGATGAGGATCTCTGGTTTTGTTTCAAAGCTCGTTTTCATGACTACTGACGAAAAATATAAATAAGTCTACCGGGAATACTTGACGTCCCGTAACTAACTAGTGTTAATAACAGAACAAACTCGTATTTAGTCACCTCGTACGTGTGTTCCCCTGTTAGCTTTATATCGGAGTTCCTCTGGAAAGTTTTAAAACAAAACTCCTTTCTTCTCTTGTAAAACTTTTATAAAGTACTATTTACTTCACTGACTTTAGCACAATGTCATGTTTATGTGATTACAGAACTATCTGTGGTTTATTTCTCATATTTATATTGTGTGATTCTGTGAATACGGTTGCGTCGTCGATTTGTGCCACTTTTGTCATGTAACGCAGGTGCTCAAACTTAGTGGGTAACGAATATTATTAAATTATATAGTTTTTATTAATATAATAAATTAATATTAATAAAAAACAGTATTTCAGTACGACTTGTTAAGATGAAGCCTATCATTCTTAGAGGAGATTTGCAAGTCATTGATCCCCATGTTTTTATTCGTTTACGTGGAAATTATTTCTATTATTTTGCGGTACATATATACGAGTTGCAAAGTTTATTAAATTTATATTTCGATATAAATATCGAAAGTGAATTTTGTTTGTTATTTTCATGCAGATTATTGAGTTAGACATGTTGCGCAGGAGGCTGGTACGCAATCTCCGGTGGCAGTCTCCCTACACTCCACACACACGGCGGCTTTCCCTCTTTCCCTACCTCTCGAACCGACCCCGCTATCTCACATTCAATTGTAGCGCCGTGACAACTAAATCGATGTTTTTATAGCGTTACAGGATTCACTTTGAACAACAACTTTATATTTATTACTCTGAATCTGATCGCATTTGCTGTGATTTATATAAAATGCTTAGGTGTTACATTAGTTTGCTGTTTAAAAGAATTAAATCACTGCCAAGTTCAGTATAAGTCCTTTTGTCAGACCTTTACTTACATACTTAAGTTATTGAAAATTAAAGCCACCTAATATGATATCAAAGTATGTAATTAATAAAATATCTGCTTTATTGTGCCGTCTGTTATGTAATTATCGTTTTTTATAGGTATTAGGATAGATGGTGGAAGACGATCTTCCACCATCTAATCAGAAGTATATTATACCAAGTATATTTTATAAAATACTAATCGCGATCGCGTTGAATATGAAAAAGTTATAGTAAAGATTTATTTATTTTTATTTTTTGTCATAAATTTTTTTACATAAGTTTTATGAGTTACGATTACATAAATTTGATTGATGTGTAAATGAAGTATTTTTGAAAATATTCAATATTGTCGTAGTTCGTACTATGTCCTTAACAGGAAATTCAGTAAATAGTCTGCAATCAGCTAAGGATCTAGTTTCCGCCGTTGCACGATAAGCAAGTTAATCTCAAGAATTGAGGGAGTGAGAAGGGGAGAGATATGTCACAGGTGTATTTAAACATCGAGAATATAACATTATTTAAGAGACAGATGAATAGCCAGACAAATGGACAGTTGACATTGAGTCATCATACAAAACTATAAACTTGAAGAAAATATATTAAAAGAAAGAGATATATATTATCATAAATCCAAAAATATCTGTAAAATAATAATCAACTAAAAATAACTACCTTAAACAGTCATATTCATCTTTAGTACGTAACTGAATATAATTAGTATAAATTAAAGTTTGTTTAAACCTGAAGTAAAACATTAAATCTAATCATAATTCAAAATAATTCGTTGATTTATTTCTGTAAAGCGGATTTACAATTTTAGTTTGAAGTTATTTATCTTTACTAACAATATTCTAACTAACGTGAAAGTAAGTTTACCAAGTAACGCTATTAAACCATATGTTTGATAAATTTATTTGTCCCCATTACATTGAATAATGGTTCTCCGTTAGATGCGTGTAAACATGCGCATCAAATTAAAACAAAACTCAAAGAATTTGTCGACAAAGATATTTGAGAATATATTATGACAATCTAGAATTTTTATCACTATTTTATTTAGTTGGAATATCTATAAACACCAAGTTTGCTTCTTTTCTTCATCTGCTCGTCTGATTATAAAAAATATTTTGCTTATAATGTAAATATTTTTCTTAGCTTTTGTTTGATGATTTCATAGATAGCTTGGTTTTGGTAAATTTAATATATTTTATTATGATATTGTGAGAGTGTCAATAATCAAAATAATCTCGCTACTACAAAATTACGGTCATGAGATCGTGTCAAATGTCGGCGACCGCTCCGTTGCGGCTGCAATAGAATGCAATGTAGCATTGAAATCGACCAGACCTGTTTGCTTATCGAAGTTTTTTTTGCACTAAATGAAACTTTATTATTATCGCTCAAGGGTTGCAATCGCTTGCAAACGACAGCTCTATATCCTTCAGTAAGCAATAGTTTGTTTCCGTTAGAATACAGAAAAGAGAAGAATAGAATTGTGACATGAGGAGTAGCTTATGCTTAATTATTCCTCTTTTATAGCGTCATACGATTGATAGTCAGATTTAAAATGTTGATTAGTCATCTAGAAAAATATATCCTATTAATAATATATTATACTATAATTTAAATGTTGTAAAATCATTCTCACTTTTGTCATAGTGTTTAGTGAGATCCTTTAACTGTTTTCGCACTGAATCCTTCATAGAAATTGAAGAGAAATTGAAATCCTTCTGAGAAATGAGAAAGACAAGTTCCTAATTAAATATAATTACTAATATTAGTTTCTGCTTCAACCTCACCAGTATTATAGTTTGTAAATTCATAGTGAAAATAATAAATTTATAATGTTAAGTTTTGTTACATTAAGGCTTTTCAAAAAATTAAATAAAATAACAAAACAGTATGCCAAGTTTGGGAATACATTAAATTAGAATAAATTAGATTTAATAATGTTCTTATTGAAGTATTGATGAAGATTACA
>JAOPUB010000004.1:2010488-2021922 GCA_027564055.1 Neptis clinioides
GTAAACACTCACCTCTACTACCCGGTTTCACTGTAAGTCTAATTGAGGGTTGTGTTAACACAACTAAATAAATGAGGAGGATGCGCTCACCGGATCCTTGGTCAGAGAGGTCCAATATACGTAACATAGCGACACACTTGTAACACTTCCACTTGCACCACTTTAAGAGATGTTGACTCAAAGAGACTATTCGTGAGACTAACAGAATACTGCCATTGTCAGCGAATATAAAGGGACAGGATAGAGGAGAGGAGAAGTAAATCAAGTAATAGGTAGATCGACCAATGAGAATGACTACCCACGCCGACATAGCTAAAACACAAACACAATTAGAACAGTTCAAGAATTTCATGAATGAAAATCATAAATCAGAAACTACTTCCACTACAATATTTTAATTTTTTAATAAGCAGAGTAAAACGATTAACGACGTGACTCAACAACGTTAAATTAAGTTTATTTATTTATAAACGAGGACCCTAAGTGTACTTAAGCTGAGCTATAAATTGTTTCCTACAACCACTTTGCCCAGTTTTGTTAGAGCTTGGAGTTTTTTTATCATTGGAAATTTTATCACCACCAGTCACGTCATCTGTGGCTACAAGGTCACTCTGCTGTACCTCCCACCCAAATTTTAAAAGCAAAAATTTATTCATAATGTCGCAATTAAAACCACTATCACAGTTATAATCACTAATGTAAACAAAATTTCCGCTATTAAAAAAATTAGTGCTACCATAAGCCAAATTTAACAAGTTTATAAGGTTACCTTCGACTGTTGCTCATTCTACATCACTCTCGTGCAGTAGAATGTCATTTTATTTAAAACTCGCGTGACTTCGTTAACGCTGATTATAGCGGTTTTATTTACTTAGTATGCACCTACAATAATATTGCACAATCTTTTTATTGTGCAATCAAACTCAACATTTTATTTCAAATACATTTTTGCGAAGTACTTTTGAAACGTCACAATTAGTCTGTCAGTCAGTCAGTTCGTCTGAAGCTAGGGCTAGTTCGGGGAGCAGTTTTCTGCCGATAAGAAATGACAAGAAACTCAACAGTCGCTCGCATCAAATCGCCATTGTTTACAAAAGTACAATTCCCAATGTAAATACTCTACGGGTTTATATTGTTAACAATGACTGAGTAATTTGAATTTAATATACAACTTTCTGATTTACAACGTTCACTGTAGAATGTTGTAATTTGATTTTTGGTGTCAACTCCCTCACTCAGATATCCTCCTACCTAACTCTTTATTATATAAAGAATATTTTTTTATTTCACTGTATATAATGTCCATTCTATTAATATTATATTTTTATGTGAAAATGAATACCTTCTATCCCATAGAAAATTATTTTTTTCGCATAAAATGTAGTCCACATTTAATTTCATTTTATAAAATACTAGCCGACATGCTCCGGATTTGCATGGGTGCAATTTAGCATGTATAATACTTAGATTTATCGAAAAAGGTTTAATTTTTTATATATTGTTGATAATATCTTAAATTAAGATTTAATTAACTATTCATTTTCTTTTGTTGATTTTCCTACTATCATTTTCTTTTTACTTTCGCAACCAATCCATAAAGTTTGCGCAAATACTTCTAAGAATGAGCAACGGATTTGCTTTTATTGGACTTATTACGTTCAATTTGTTCGTTTTGTTATTAGTTTTCACAGTAGGCAATCAGTTGTTTATTGAGTGCAAAGACCATTCCAATTATTCTATATTTTATATCTAACCTTATGTGTGTTTCATGAAGGATAACACATCAAGTGGAAAAGGTTTAATTACCTAGTAAAATATGCTTTAGAATTTAGATTAGAATAGAGATTTAGATGCAAAATAAAGGCCTATTTTTAAATTTTGTTATTACAGTACCTATACTTGTGCAAAAACGGCAAATTAAGAGAGAAACATATTTTTTTATAATATTTATTTATCTTATCATTTTTTTATCATACATTTTTCAAATAATTTATCTTATGACTTTGTCATAGTTTTTCATTGCTTTATTTTATTCTCATGAAAATAAGCCAGTAAAACTATTTTTCTAAATTAAAACATATATATACAATATGACAACTTCTTTCTCTCCGTTGGAGTTTTAACAATACTTGTATCATGTCTTTTGTGAACTGGTTTATTCTTTTACATTAAAAAAACATTAATTAGTCAGTTTCGATAATTGATAAATTCACTTATAAATTAAACTTGATTATAAAATAGGTAACTAGGTTGGGTGGGTACATGTATAGTAATAGAGCAAAATTATACAACTATAAAATTTAAATAAAACGACGACGGGTATATTCTTTTCATTTAAAAGTCGTGACATAAAATTAGTATCAAAATACAAAGTTAGAATTATTTAAGCTTCTATTTACTCAAGTCTGAAAGAATATTTTATGCAACCATAAAAATAGCGTAAACGTTATCGCTTTATTTCTATGTAGAAAAGGTAAGTTTTAAAAGCAAATGAATGTACTTTTAAACACTAAGTTAGATGCAAAATGATCCTTACTACATATGATATAGGGCTTTACCTTTTACATGTAATTACTATAAATTATTGAGTTGGTGTTAGTGAGTAGCCTCGAGTACTAATCATATGAGACATACAAGTTAAGGGCGATCATTAATTGGAATTAATATGACGGCGCTAAAAATAGTACGTGCATAAAATTTTTATGACCATATAATTTACTTATACATTACCAGTATAACCAATCATTATCGCGAAATGGTTAAAAAGCATAATCCGCCTGTATGGGAGAAGTAGATATATTTGGAATGATTTCAGAGATAATTTTTGTAGTAGTTGTATACTACTATATATCAGATCAATTAATTAAAGATTAAACATGGAAACTATAGAGGTTCCATTTTTATAGATATCCTAATCTTCCATTAAAACGTATGTTCACACAGCAAGAACAATACTCGACGAACGATTAAATTATTAATGCGAAGAGCCAGTTTTGTGACATTCCATGACATATAACATCCCATATTACATGAAAACTATTTAGAATTAAGCTATTAAGCTGCTCATTTTAACATTTTAAAGTACTTTTAACCTCAGAAAAATAAAAATTTATTTATAATTTATTTAAATACATAAAAATCTAGAAGGTACCAAAGAAATTTTTTCATGACAATAGTGCAGTGAAATTGCAGAAATAGACAACATTCGGTTTTCGGACACGTTTTGCGTGATATTTTTATGAAAATTCATTCTCCGTATTACGTTACTTACTATGTGATGGTATAAATAAATTATCATAAAACATTGCAGCTATAATAGTTAAATAGTAATATAAATGAAACAATGTGAGAGCAATTCTTTTAGAAAAGCAGGTCTCATTTAAAAACTTGAATGTAGAATGTGAAGCCGTCTGCACTCGGCGATAGTGCCTAAGCTCGCGCTCTTTATGCCGCATTTGAGCCGGCAATCGTTGCACCAGCCACTCTGCACGCTCTCTGCTTCTTGCATTCAGCCCGAATACTGAGATATCAGGTTAAACCTGGTGTCATGTTATCCTAACCTAGCCTACGGTCTACGCATTGAATACGATATATCGCACAGATACGTTCAAGGACTTGTTTGCAACTGAATAGGATTGCTTCAACTAGTGACAAAATTTTGCTTAAACGATAGTTCCTGTCTAACAAATCTCAGGGTCAATATATTATTAAATATTGTAAATAATACTTGGTTAAGTTGTTTTTGAGGTCAATGAATCCAGATACTCTAAATTAAACTGACAAAACACAATTACAATTTGACTGGGACAATTCAACACAAAATATCCTTTTAGGTATTGTACGTAAACTAACGCACATTCTTTTTCTTCGATTTTTACGAATAAACTACATTATTATATTAAGGCTCTTTCAAATATTATTTTTAAATATTTTTGATAAACCTCATAAACCAGAGGCGGATCAAATGTCCCTTTTTCCTATACATTATAAAAATCTATCGACAGCAGAAGCTCTCTTCATAAGTTTCTGAAAATATAGAAAATAATAATCTACAAAGAAAATATCTTTTTTAACTCCCCGTGGATTTGGTTATGGTGAATAAAAATGTACTATATATGTATTGTTTCCTAAAAATATTGCTTCATATTTGTATTTCGTAATAAGTACCAAGAAGTGCAATAAATGTTCCGAGGTATAATTGTATTCTGTTGTTTAAGGATGACTTTTCACCTCTGTCTGTGATTTCAATCATGCACTGTGGCGTTTAGTGAATTTCGCAGTGCCAGAATGTTATTTAGAGCCCATTGTGTGGTAGCTTTGGAACGGAAGTTAGATATGCGACCCACATAATGCTGGCCGACAATTTTGAGCGGTAACGCCAGGTAGTGTTTGATTATAATAGTCGTTGAAATGAAGATTCATAAGAGGTGATAACACAAACATATATGTAAATAATTCGTAATGTACTTACAAGATGTAAAGTACAAAATAACAGCACTTCCAAAGATTTTACTGGGGATAGTGATCATGAGGAAAATAAAACGTATAATATGGTAATCTGTGGTTACAGTTAAACACGCTATACAATCAGTCTATATAATATAGAGAAATCTATAGTATATATTTAAAAAAATAATACTTAAAGATAACCTATAGAAGCGTTTTTTTACATTTGTATGAATGATAGAGTGGATGTGCAGGAGAGTGCAAAATTGCATAGGTGAGTGAGTGAAGTGGGTGAAGGACTTGAATATACCTTAGCGAAGCGAGGTATGTTGTCTATACCATTCATATAAAATATTAAATTATCGTACAAAAATCTAATTATATATCAACTCTAAATTATTATGTAATTAAGCTTTAATGTATTCAACCAACGAACCCAAAATACTGGCACAGCGATAACTTATTCCGGTGTTGTCAGAGCGGAAGTAGCGAAGGAAAATGACATGATGGTTAATACATAATATTGCCATCGGTACCTTCTATATTTGTAATATTTCAGTTATTTCACAAATATAAAATGTTCTATTTATAAAGCCATAGGTATTTGTTATATTACAATAATGTAAATAGTAGTCCATATCTAAAGGTCTTGATCGTAGGGAATGTAGATAATAAAAAATAATAAGTTTGACACATCCAGGCTTATATGGTAAAAAAATATTCAGATAATACCTATTTTTATTTAAATAGTTTAAATGTTTTGAAGGATAATAATGAGAGCTCCAGCAAAGAGTAAAAACTGCGTAGTAGGTACGTATTTTTATTAAATCATGGATAAAATGGATTTTGTTTTAATTTCTAATATAAATCATGAACAATTTTTAGTGTTGTTATAAAATAATTTTTTATTAGATACTTAGATAGATTTAGTGGGTATTTCATGGTAAGACAAATAAAAAACATGTATAATATCCCTTTATACCTACTACCAACCCTAAATTTAGATATCATGAACTAATTCACTAATTCGTTAAAGTTTGAAAATGTATTCTGTCAATTTTCCCGAAATAAAATAGAATACCGCGCTACCTAATTCCGGAAGTGTCAGAGTGGGTCAAAAGGGGTAGGTTATTTAAAACAGATGACACGATGGATGCATTAAATTTGCAGAGGTAGAGGTGGAGGGTAGAGATAGACTAACCGGGTCGGTTATACTTGGAACAATCGAAACGCGCTATTATTGGATTGTTTCAGCCGAATGCTTCGGAAATTCAGCTACCTTTTTCAGGCCGAGATGTCATGCTGTCTGTTGATTAAACGTTGACTTATAATAGACTTTTTACTGTGACATTTATAAAATTTATTTTTACATAATACTAGTTAACTTCTCTTCAATATTGTTTAAATTTAAGAATTTGTGAATGAGGCGTAGTTTTACTTCCTTGAACTGAACGAAGAAAACCACTACACTCTGCTAACACACTAATTTATAACTCTTACAATTTTAAATAACCAAAAAAATCTTTTCAAACTATCTCAGTTATATTGTAACATAATTTATTGTCCAACAAGTGAGATATACATAAAATAAACACATAAAAACTACCTGTCAATACAAAGTTAGTTACCATAAAATAGGTTTAGCTAAGAGAAATCATATTAAAGGTATATTAATAAAAACATTAAATTATTATTTATTATTTTCCAATTTTATTGCGATTGATGCGAATGCAACCGATTAATTATTATATTAATTTATAATATATTAATTTAATTAATATATTAATGTAAAGCATTTTTAATATTTCTTTCTTGATTTGAATTTAATCTTTATCTTTACTATTTATTTATTTAATATATCATTACTATATATTTTTATTTATGCTTTCTATACTTAGTAAATAAATTTGAAATGTCTGTTTGTAATGCGAAATTAACATCTCTTCACTAAATGAATATGAAAGTTGACATATATTATAAAGGTTGTCTGTGCTAATCTAGGCGGCTAAAAATAATTTTTTAGATATAGGTAGTTATATGATAATCATTACCTTATATGATATTGTCTCACAATAAGTAAGCTTTAATCCCATCAAATATTTTTTCTATGCTAAATATATTAATTATTTTTGTTTTTGGGTTGAAATTCTACACATATTTATTGTTATATTTTTGCACTTTGTAGATGTAAATAAAAGTCATTCAACTGAAAAGATAATTGAAAATTATTTCGTACAAAATTATTTGATATTTAATTCAAAAGCACTAATACATTTTCTTCTTGTTTCAGGTAGAATTATGCAATAAATTGCAAGAAGTTTTTTTGACTCAATTCTGCACGATGTAAATGAGGAAGAAACGTAAGTTTATTAAGACGTATAGAATTCTATGTTGAGTCACGACTCACGAGTTGCATTATTATTGCATCGCAAGTTAGGCTACCTTAGACTTAGATTAGAGATTTAAATATCTTATGCTGCTTAGAAACTTTAGAAAAATTTAATACTTAAATGAATAGTTACTTATTCGAATTAAATACACAAATATCGCGTTTAAATTTGATTCAAAAGAATTCATCTAATTTTACTCTAGGGCATTATCTGTCGCTTCGTTTGCGTTCTATTCACGCTTAAGTTACTATAGAAATGGTTATAATAGTGATAGTAAATCTATAATTATCCAGGAATGACGAATTTTAGTATAAAATTTCATGTGCTACATAGTCAAAGAAACATACATGCAGAATTTTCGGGATTCCAGCCCAGTGTGTCTGTGGATATATATGTCAGTCAGTCTAATTACAATAAGGTCTAGTTGCAAAGTGGTTATTATTATAAATAGTCGTGTATTCTTTTACGATATAGTAAGTAATAAAAATGAACGTGTAATTTAAAAATAAAACAAAGAACCCCTAATGAGTTATAAACGGCGATAATATCAGATATTTAACATTTCACCGAAATTTAATGTTAACAATTTAAACAGGAAAAAAAATTCATTGTTAGCTTTAAACGCTTGTGTAGGGGCCGCGTTATAATAGGGCATAATATATTCAGGGCGAGTCAAATAAAATTAGCACGATGAAAAACGTAAACGGGCCTTTTACGGTCTTGAGGACGTGTAAGTATTACGCTGCCCACCTTATTTTGTACGTGAATTTCTTGAATTTTCTTCTCGCAGTGGGAATAGTGTTAAGTTTTTGCTGTAGACTGCAATTATTCCAACTATTTCGAAATATGAAAATGCATTTCTTTTTATATGTTTTAGAATTATGTAAAAGATGTTTGTAACTTTTTAATTATATTTATATTTTTTCTTAATATCACGATCCTAAAAAAAATATAAAATATAAACTTTTGTGTGTACACACACAACATACACACTCATATTCGATACACATTATCGTACGTCTCTAGTGGAAACGCAGCCTTATTGTCATTAATTTATGTCTTATTGCAAATTTAAATTGATATTCAACTAATGTATGCAAGCATTTGTTGAATGTCCTTTCTCGAAATTCTACCTTTATTAATAGTGTTTTAGTAAGTATTTTCCAAACATGTTTTAGCTTGCCATTTGGTATCACTGAAATCAATATCCACAATTGAAATTGATATCAGCAATAATAGGGATCGCAGCAACAATAATTAATAATTGCTTATTATCAGCAGATACTGAAGATATTTTCATCGATTAATAATAATCGAAATGCATTCATAATTCGCTATCATTAAAATATTTAAGAACTATTTTGGAGCAAATTTACTTATTTGAAAACATACATATTAATCCGAATATTATATTTCCTGGTTAGAGTAAATATAAATAAAGTAGTATTCAAGATAACAAAATCTATCTACACCGATTATTAGATATTTTTATATCGCTGTGGATTACCTCTTGTTTTTCAGCTTGTTATTACAAAAATAGAAATATCAATCAAAATGACAAATACTGATATTAGACGATAAGGTAGAAGTACGTAAAAACGAAAAAAAACTGTATTGATATTTAAATCTTGTTATTTAAGAAACAAACCTTGGATGATATGATTTTGATACTTATTCAAAAGTTTTGTTACAGCCTAAAAGAATCAATAAAGAAACTTTTTATTGATAATAATATTATTATGTACTGTAAATATTCCGAAAATAACTATATGTTTCTAGTTTGGATATCTCATGTCACTATTATTTTTCTATATACTAGACCGAGACTGAAAGATTAATGATGCCCACCCGAATATTTCCTAATTAGAGCAATTTTTAATTTTTACAATCTAGAATGTCTCATAATGAATGAAAATAATTAAACTGCTTCATTAAGGTGGATTTAACTGGTTGGCCAACGCAGGCAACCTGCTTGCCAGTTGGCCGCGCCAATAATTGTTGGGGGTTACATTTTTGAAGTGATTGCAATAAGAAAAATCGCTAAAATAAAATAATTATAATTACTACTTCATTAAACGTACCTTTCTCCTATTTTATTGATATGGATGGAGTTATAGTCATAGGATAGTTGATTTTCGTCGTATGGTGTTACGTACGAGTACTGCTCCTGGCACGTAAGTATAGGTTTGACAGTGAATTAGGGGATTTTTAGAGGGGAGAGCGGAAGGAGAGTAGATCGCCACAGGTGATTAGCCCTTATACGACATTTCAGTTTATGCGCGTCAGCTATTTGTCATAATAGTAAACATCAAGGATGCCAATACAGCCCTGCAGTACATTCGCAATGCGTTATTTTCTCCAACTTTTTTTTTAAACGTAAACATATATATCGGCTGTTACTTATGTACTATTGGAATTGAGTGAGAAACTTTTTTGTAATTTTCTTATTGAGTAGCTAATTAAACCCTATTATTTAAAACACACGATTTTCAACACACGATCAAATTGCAAGGATAATCAATTTATTGATTTTGTCTCTCTTTCATGTTGTAATGGAACAAAGTTGAAAATATTTTTTCGATAGGCCAATTCATGTTTAATTAACACAATGAACAAAAGGTTACATTTATTTTATAGTCATACTCTAGTCGTCTATTTTGGAAGTTCGTACTTTATTAGCATCATAATTATAGCTCTTTTTCTTCCATCAGATATTTCATCAGACATTTCATGCATCTAGAGTCTCTTTGCTTAGCTTGCCTGATGTGATTTTCTTGGCTTTCGTTGCTTGATTCGTCTGCTGTGCAGTGTGCAATGATAAACACGACGAATTGAGTTGACCATGTAACCTGATTGTTAAATTGCACTTGTACGATTTGAGGCGTCCACCTACAAAATACAAAAAAAATAGTTTATAATATATATTATACAGAATGTACAAGTGTATATTTTCTACTATATAGTATTGTAAACGTGAATAGCAAGTCAGTAGCCCCGTCCAATTTTTTGGTGCGCTCAGCAGGGTGCCACTAAGTGCTGATTAAAACTTTCATGTGTTGGCAATGAGAATGAGATTGAGGCTACCAATTGCGCCTAACGACCATGGACCATCCTATTGTTATTTTTTGTAGTCAGCGGGAGATAATCATTTTAAGAAAAAACAATATTTGTTATGTAATCCTTTTTAGATAGAAAACATAAATGTAACAAATACTTAAAATATTGCGTTCTTTGCGTTTTAACAGATTCCTAAATGCTAAATCGTAAAGGATTTAAAAATAGCGAGGGTTCATACAAATTATCAGCTCTTTTTAAGTAGGTTAGAAAGATTTTAGGTATTGCCCATCTAGACTGTTGAAAAACTTAACAAGTAAATTCCTAAGCTCCTGGAGTTTGAACTAATTGTCTTAAGGCAGTCAGTTGTCCTTATTTTGATATAAAAATGATTTGTTCAATTATAAAGGGTACAAAAAATAGAAGAAGTTATATTTCTACCTGAACTGCAGATCTGTGTATATATACTAAAGTCTTCTAATTATTTTTTTAGCTTATGGAGCTCTGGCAACTTGACTTGAGCCGAATAGATTATTGAAAAAAGAAAGCTTTGAAAATCTAAATTAGTCTAACCAATTAAAACATACAGTTCTATGTTTTAATTTAATTGAAATTCATTTCTAAAATAAATTCAATGCAGAAAATATACAAATTGTTAATAATAATTGGAGATTTGAAGATAGACAATGTACATATTTTTTAACTACGAAACGTAGACAAAGCTCATTTGTTTCAGAAAAATAATACCTACAGCGGAAAGGAAAATAAAAACAACTGGAATGCATTCTGTATTGAGATGCAACATGTTTTTATTTTTTTAAGTATATTTTTGGTTTTTATGTTAATTTAAATTCGCATCTGTGTAGAATTTTTGACATTTACACAATCTTTTGAATTCATTATTATTTTGAAGTTTTATCAACATTCACATAATAAATAAAGAAGTTATCACGGAGACTTACCAAACATGTAATTTTTTATTTACTCTGATTTGTTACCTGTGAGCAATGCAGTGATAAATTTCCAAGCCATCATAAACTATTATCCTAGTTCCTACTAATTATCCTTACTAATTAATATTATAAATGCAAAAGTTTGTGAGGATGTATATATGAATGTTTGTTACTCTTTCACGCAAAAACTACTGAACAGATTTTGATGAAGCTTTACAGCTAATATAGATTATCAGATACATCAGAATAGCATATAGGCTACAATTTATAAAGAATTGTGCAATTTAGCCATAATATAACGTTAACTACAAACCACATAGACATATTTTAAGCCTCACGGCCATGTTTGTTTATTTGTAAAGAAAATCTAATTTACGTAGTTAATTATAACGGTGAACTTTAAGGCTCGTTTCAAACCGACTAAACGAAGCGAATCGAAGCGTAATCAGGAACAACGTAACATTTAAATCGATCTCTATCTTTTGTATGTATAATTAATTTAATTTTGCGTGTCACTGTCAACTTTTTAGGGTTCATATTCAAAATTATAGGTATTCTCGAGTTATATTCTCACCGGATTTTAAATTTATA